>SNQJ01S0168185.1:0-20810 GCA_010110895.2 Picea sitchensis
AGCTTGATCTATTGTATTCTTTCTAAGAAATTCCTAAAAGAACTATATTTGTCTCTCAAGGATATAAAGAGTATATAATGGATAGTGAATGATGAATTGTTATCTTCCCTATCGTATATGCTCACCTACAACCACTATATTTCATCCAAAGTCTACAATTTTCCTCTTCTTGATGTTGATTTTGGTTAATTTCCAAATTGGTATGGGTTGGAAATGGAGTATAAATCATGAAATATGTAGAGAATTAATCTTAGATTGCTTCCCACAATGTTAGAGTCAATCACAATCATATCATTGGTGGAAATGATGGATGACATTACCTATAACTAGCGGAATGTAGGACTCTTACACTTCCCATGGCATGAAGATTGTACTCAACCCATGATCCCATTATTATGTGAAAATACTTTCCCCACCAACCTCTTACATAGATTCAAGGATTGGTTGATAATTCAAATAAGGTATATGGCTTCATTTAAGGCACATTGTAGAAAAATATGAGTTTCAAGAATGACCTTGGAGATAGAGTATTTATTTTCCCATAGGTCCCCTTTCATCTTCCCCTATAGTGGAACCATAGTGCCTCTCATGCCTTCATGTGTTTTCTATGGTAGGTTGCATCACCATACATTGACGCACTTGGAAGGCCTAATTATTATTTAACTATTTGAGTGAAGGTCATTAGAGTTGTTTTAGAGTCTTAGGATTGTGTTTTGTATTTGTAAAATACACCATGTGAAATTCTTACATCAAACCCATACATTGTCATTGACCTATTGAAATAAGTATTATTAAATATTTGGTGTACCACCCGAGCACATATTTCAGTTTAGACACATTTTTTTTTAGTATTTCATCTTCTATATTGCATTATTTATTTTATATGTAACCTTGTAGGTTAGAAATATTTAGGCAATTTTAAGCTATAGTGAACTCCATATCAAAAAATAAATAAGAAGTTATTAATTTAAATAATAAATAATGGCAATGTTTTATATTGATAGTTATTAATATGGTAATATTAATATTAATATTTCCACCTAAAATAAATTTTTAATTTTTTTTTTAAATAAATATTTTTCATCGCAATTTCAATGACCATAATATACCTGCGACAAAATTAGCTATATAAACAAAGAAATGTTGTCTTCTCAAGTGTGATGACATTAAAAATTCCTTCGACGCATTCTCTATATAAACAAAGAAATGTTGTCATTCCTATGACAAATTCACTATATAAACAAAAAAAATGTTGTCGTCGCACGTGCGACGATCATTAAAAACAAGGAAATGTTATCGTCTCAATTTCGATGAAAATAAAAATTCATGCGAAAAAATTGCTATATAAATAAATAAAAGTTGTCGCCGCAATGTTGACGACGATAAAAAATCATGCGATGAATTTTCTATATAAACCAGGAAAATTGTCATCGCAATGGTCGTCGCAAGTGTGACGAACAGTTGGTTTCACTTCGTTTGGCTATATTGTCGTATTGGCGACGATATTTCTTTTTTATTCGCAATTGTGAGAAGTTCCCTAGGGTCATCTCTCTTGCGACATTAATTCAAGTTCGTTGAAATTTCCATGTTTCATGAAACAACATTTCAGAGACTCAAGATTCGTCGCAATATCCATGACATAATGTTGCAAGAGCTTTGAAATAGGCGTCACAAAATGACCCAAATTTTCTAGTAACAACTCCTTGGACAAAATTCATGTACCAGCTAAGTGGCGGTCTCTCGGGGTAGTACTAAACTGAGCTCGTTTAACATATTTGTCGGTGACATTATTAATACTCCGTACAACTTCACATAGAAACGAATATTGATCAGGATCTTCAAACCCATCTCCTCCAAAGGTGGGTAACCTCATCTCATCTGCCATAGATCTTCCTAGGTTTCCTGACTGAGTGTGCGTTGAACCACTTGTACCAATGCTCTGAGTTCTCTGATAACTTAGGTTACTCTGGTTACTTAATGCTACTAAAACAATAGGGGGTGTAATAATACTTACTTCAACAATCTGTGCGGTCCCTGAAGTTTTTGACTCTTACTGGCAAGGTTTTTCAGTCTTCCCTTCTTCTTCCCTAGTGGACTCTGAATGTTCCTTGCTCAGTAACTCTTCTTATTCTCCATTGTAGAACCCTTCTTCCTGTGTTGTTTCGTGATTCTACTCAAACAAGTCCACCAAAGGGACTTCTCTGAATATTCTCCCACTGCGCGTGTGTCCAACCTCTATGTCATTGTCATTGTCTAAAATCCTGAACATTATCTCTCAGTCTGACCCACTACTGTATCTTCAAGATGTTCTTCTCATGTAGTAGCATCTTGATCTTCAACTTCATAAAATTTAAAACACTTATTCTCGACCCCTTAAAGAAGTATCTCTCTTCTTGGCTATATGACTCTACTCTGTCAATAGAAAACTCAGTGATATACCCTCCAATGGAACTATCAAACCGGTGATCTATTTCTCTTGACATGTCATTATCAACTCTTTTGAACTTCTTGATCAGTGTCGACATCCAAACCAAAGGCGATCTAGATCGAATCTCAAACTAGGTATCTTCTAATATGGCCAACCACTCATATAAATCCTTATGAATCCCTCCAAATAAAATCTCATGTATATCAGTAAAGATACACCTTCCAACTAGCCTTCTGTGCTAATATTAGGGTTCTTATTCTAAGCTTCAATGAAGTCCTTTTCTTGTTCTTTTATCCACTTCTGAATCTTTGGTTTCGACAGAAACCACCTTGAGATTCCCTCAAGAAGATCCTGGTCCCAGTAACGAAACCATTTGTTGGCATAGGGGCAGACCCGGGGTTCAACTCTAATAGCGCACCAACAATCCCTAACTATTGGCCCTTTCGGAAACACCTGCAAAGCAGATGCAGTCTCACCCGAAGTAGCAATAGGGGGGTTGCAGGACACAGATTTATACAACCATAGGAAATGTAAAGTAGATCCAATATAATAACAACACACAACAACCTAGTCATTCTTACCAAGAATTATTCTACCAGCGTAGTTATGTCTCAAAGATAACATAATAATGCATCTACAAAATATCATAAGGTAAAATAACAAGACATCAATCACTCACAACACAAGATATACGTGGTTCGCCCTCTCCCTAGGGCTACATCCACAAAACTATGATTTAGAATATATTAGGTGAAATCTTACATTTCTATCTTCGCTCTTATCTTACAGATATTCTCTCCTTCTCTCTTTATCCCCTCCCTGTGCACCTAGCTATAGGGTTGATGTTCACACCCAGATGAATATCTTACAATAATGAATGCTCTCTCAGCTCAATACTTCTCTCTTCTACATTAACAACAATGAACTTCCAACGAACTCGTAACGAACCCATCCCAAGTCCTCTTGACCTTTATTTATACATTACAATAGCTCATCGACAGCCTTAGGCCGAAACCTAGGTTTCAAAACCCTAGATTTCTAAAACCCTAGGTGTATAAAACCCTAGGTCAGCTTGACCCACGTTTTCAGAGCTTCGCCAGCTTGTCCTTGCTTTCTTCCTGCAAGGTTCTCTAAAGCATATACCAGTGGATTTTCCACTTGCTGAGTTGTCCACGATCCACCTTCGTTGCTTATCTGTCTTCCTCGATCTCCTCATCCAACAAATTTCTCTCTCGAACTTCGCTCCATATTTTTTGCCTCTTTAACCACTTCAACCTGATCTCATTCAACCTTCCTTCCGCGCAGTTCACATTCCATATTTTATTCCTTAATCTTTCCTTCCTTCCATAACCAAGGGCCAACAAATGGATATTTGGTGTATCTCCATGACAATTTTATTGTTGCAGATAAGTTGAAATTTTTTGGAAATTTACTCATTCTCGAGTAGTCTAAAAGTTCTATGTTTTTTGTTCGTCAAATTAATTGTGTTTTTGAATCAACAATGCAATTGAGTTTTTTAATGCATAAATTCATTTAGCCTCTTCGAAAACTCCACTGCACCTTAAATACGTAATCTAAAACATTGAAATTTGTAATTTTCTAAATTTCTATGTAATCTAAAACATTGAAATTTGTAATTTTCTAAATTTCTAACCCTACTAGTAAAGGATAAAAACGTAAAAAATTTAGGCGGGAGTTTAGGTTCTATGAAAAAAAAATCCATAATACAGTGCTACTATTGCAGAAAGTATGGTCACTATGAGAGTGAATGCAAAAAGAGGCAGTAAAATCCGAACAAAGGCAAAGCAAATGTCTCCAACAATGAAAGATAAAATTTTGAAGCAATGTTTCTTTCATTCCATACATATGAAGAAGGTCCTTGTTGTTGAGGAACAAAGAAATAAAGAAAATAAATCCATGTACTAGATTCAAAATTCAGTAGATGACTCAATTTTTTCAAAAATAAATAGTGTTTCCACAACAAAGCAAACTTGGGACATTCTCAAATTAGCTTACTAGGTCAATGATAAGGTGAAGACAGTAAATCTTCAGAATTTGAGAACTCAGTTTGAAACCTTGAAGATGAATGAAATATACAATATTGACCAGTTCATGACCAAAGTGATGGGCATTGTAAACCATATCAGACTGATTGGTGAACAGGTTGATGATCAAAGGATTGTTGAAAAAGTCCTCAGAAGCTTTCCCAAGAAATTTGAAATGGCTGTAACAACCATCTTAGAATCTAAAGATTTTTCTATTTTCTTAGCAGAATAAATGATGGGATCAGTTTTGTCACATGAAACTAGACTAAACTTGGAAGAAGGATGTATGGAATATGCTTTCAAGACTCAAAAACATTTCAGCAGAGGCAGAGGTAGAGGAAACAAAGGGAGAAATCAAAGAGGAAGAAGAAAAGGTAATAATAATGTAGAAGACATACATACAAAAGAACAATAAGGACAATCACAATAGTCTAAAGACTCACATAATCAAAGAGGAAGAGGGAGAAAATGGATAGAAAAATCCTGAATACAGTGCTACTATTGCAAAAAGTATGGTCACTATGAGAGTGAATGTAGAAATAAGTAGTCAAATCAAAACAAAGGTAGAGATAATGTCTCCAGCAATGAAGGAGAAACTTACGAAGAAATGTTTCTTTCAACCCATATATCAGAAGAAATTCACTCCAAGTACCTTTGGTTTCTAGAAAACAACTGCAACAATCACATGATAGGTAACAACGATTTGATTTCTAGCATGGATACTTCTATTAAATCTGAGATTACTCTTAGTGATGATTCTCAAGTCAAAGATCTAGGAAAAGGTATTATGGTTGTTCTAACTAAACAAGATCAGAAGAAAGAAAAACATCTTGTCTATTATGTACCAAACCTTAGACACAATCTGATAAGTGTAGGACAATTGATGGACCATGGATATGATGTTTTATTAAAAGGATCAACATGCTTAATTTTGGATATATTATTGTGTAGGAAACTCATTGCAAAAATCAAAATGACCAAGAATAGGATGTTTCCGTTAAATTTAAGATGTGTCCATTTTTCCCATTCATATGCCCAAAATGCCTCAAACACAGATGTGACTCTCTTATGGCATGCTAGGTTTGGTCATCTTCCTTTTAGAATTCTAATTCTTCTTCAAAAAAATTCAGTGGTCAAAGGTCTTCTTGTTTTGAATGAATAAGACAATCCATGTGAAAGTTGTGTACTTGGAAATCATAAGAGAGACAACTTTCCAACATCCTCCAATACAACAAAAGAACATTTAGAATTGGTTGACACAGACCTCTGTGGGCCAATGAAAACCCAATCCATTGGTGGTAGTTTTTATTTTCTAACCTTTATTGATGATCTTAGCAGGAAATTTTGGATTTAGTTTCTTAAAAATAAGTTTGACACTTTTTAAAAATTCAAAGAATTCAAATATGAAGCAGAAAAACAGAGTGGAAAGTATGTGAAAGTTCTCATATCATATGGAGGAGGGGAATACAACTCAAAATATTTTGTATATTTTTGTAAACAACAAGGCATAATAATGGAGACTACAACCAAATATAATCCACAACAAAATGGAATGGCTGAAAGGAAAAATCACACCATCATGAACATGGCCAGAAGTATGCTTAGAACAAAGAATTTGTCGAATGACTATTGGTATGAAGTTGTTGCTTTTTCAATTTATATCAAGTGAAAATGTATCCCACAACAAGTGTCAAGGATAAATTACCTCAAGAGGCATGGAGTGGAACCAGGTTGAATGTTTCTCACTTCAGAATTTTTTGTTGCATTGTTTTTGCACATATCTTTTAAGAGATTAGAAAGAATCTTGACAACATGAGTGAACAATGCATCTTCATAGGATATAGTGAAAAATAAAAAACCTACAGTTTATACAATCCAATCACCAAGAATTTTTTGCTGAGAAGGGATGTCAAATTCCATGAGAATAAATCATGGAGTGATAAAGAAAATGAGACATTGGATAGTCAAAATCCACTGTAGAAATTGATGAACAAATAGAAAGTTCAGAATAGAAAGCACATCCACCAAGACTTCCAATATTGCAAGTGCAAAGATAGCAAGGACATTCTAGAAATGGTTCTTCTTCCAGTATTGAATCATATTCTTCAACAAAAAATCAACGAACAAAAAGAATAAGGGAAATTTATGAGTAGAGCAATGACATTGAGAAGCAAGGTCATTTTTATTTACCATAATGTCAGCCAACCTTCTTTGAAGAAGTAGTAAAAGAGGAACATTGGGTACAATCAATGAATGAGGAAATTGAATCCATAGAATGGAACAAGACTTGGGATCTTGTTGATATGCAAATAGATAAATCCAACATAGGTGTCAAGTGGGTGTACAAAAAACAACTTAATGAAAAAGGAAAGATAGAGAAGCATAAGGAAACAATAGTTTCCAAAGGTTTTTCTCAACAACCTGACATAGACTATGGTGAAACCGTTTCTCCTGTAGCAAGGTTAGATACAATAAGGACCATTTTGTCCGTTGTAGCTCATAACAAAGGAAAATTCTATCAGTTAGATAGAAATTCATCCTTTTTAATGAAATTCTATAAGAAGAAGTATAATTTGATTAGACACATGGTTTTTAAGTCAAAGGACAAGAGGACAAAGTGCGTAAATTGAACAAATACTTGTATGGCTTGAAGAAAGCTCCAAGAGCTTGGTACAGTTGAATTGACTCTTACCTGATCAACAATGGATTCAATAGGAGTAGTAATGAGCCAACACTCTATACAAAGACAAATCAAGAAGGTAAAATCCTCATTGTTTTCCTTTATGTTTATGATATGATTTATACATGTAATGTGATGTTAGAAGAATTTAAAGCTTCCATGAAAACATAGTTTGAGATGACTGATCTTGGTCTCATGAAATACTTTTTAGGAGTTCAAGTTGAACAATCTACTCATGGTATTTTTTTCTGTCAACAAAAGTGTGCAACAAACATTATGAAAAGATTTAGAATGGATAAATGCAAGCCACTAGACACTCCTATAGCACTAGGAACAAAATTGAACAAACAATATGAAGGATATTGATAGGGATACTATCATCATACTTTTGAATAAGAATTGGGAGTGAGGTATTGGGATAGGGAGAGCTTATGAGTACAATTGTTCCTATATAGAGAGAGTTGGGTTGATCCAGCATTACATGCATATCAATGGGATCAGAGGTGGTATCATACACATTTTCTCAAAACTTTCCATTCAAGAGTCTTTTTGTTTATATTTGACAGATATTGAGGAAATACAGATTGTATATAAAGGTAGTCTATATGAAAAATTCATCAGCATTTATGTTCATAGTATTGATACCTTCAAGGAGAATTCTTGTGATGAATACATATCTAGTATAATATTCATAGCCCAGTTGGTAGTTCTACATTACCTATATTATTCTAGTGCAATTTCACTTGGTGATTATACGACTTCTCTGCATTGTTTGAGCCATTCTCCTAAATCTCCCTTGAACCTTCATATCTTGAAACTTCAAATGCCACAAATCTTCCACAAATTTTAGATGCCACTAAAAGAAACATGTTTTTCCAAAGAAACCTAAATAAATATTCATAAAAGTTAAGACTAAAACAAACATGCTTTTCCAAAGAAGCCTAAATAAATATTCATAAAAGTTAGGACCGTTTGTAATTAATCTTTTCACATTTTAACATTATTAGTCCCTGTCAAAGGCATACAGGGACTATAGTGATCAATAATTCATTGAATTCATATTAGTTTGTACTTTGAATAAAAAAAATTGCATAATATCTATTGTTGGAGCTAGGGAACTAAAAACATTGATTTATATATAATAAAAAATACCGTATCTTCCATGATCTGATTGGATAACAGATTGGAGGTCTTATTGCCATCTTCACTATTCCCAATGTTTGGTATGTTATCATATCCAAAGTTTTTTTTATCATATACGGTCTTTCTGAGTTGTTATTGTTTTCTTGAAATGTTTGGATATCCAAAGTTTTGAAGATAGATAGTCAGTTTTTTATAAGTTGACTTCATATTAGTTTGTCTTTTGAATATTTTTTTTTTCTTACATAGGCTCTACTGTTCGAACTATTTTTACTATTTTTTTTATTATTATTGTTATAAAAAAAAATTTCATACGTAAGAGACCTCCCACACTGCATTCTTTATTAAATGTTTACAGAGAAGTTCTAACAGACTTAAATGTTTACCTAACACACTTCACAACCTGAAATGTTTACTTAACAGGCCTGCTACAACACATTTTCTTCCGAGTTTTTTTCATTATATGAAATGTTCTTTGCATTCAATGTGGAAAATATTGTTCTTCAACAGCATTGTTGGTTCACTGGTTCATGCTTGCTTCTTGCATGTTCACTTATTTCTAATTTTTTTGTTGTTGTTGTTCTTGTTTGCCTGTTGGTCTTGTTGCAGTTTGCATGCTTGGGGTTCTACAACCAAGATTGGAACTTCCCTTATGTTGTTCTACATTGACGAGCGACTTTGGGTGCCGTGTGTATTTTCGCTTGCTATTTGCAGTTTGCAGGTGGGAAATTTGACTATTGGGTATGGTTGAGTCGAAATCCTCTTCCAGAACATCTTTGTATGTGAGGAGAAAATGTGATTTCCTTTTGTGATGTGTCACTGTTGTTGTGATGGAGTTAGGTTCAGTGTCGAACATTGGCCTTATGTCATTCTCCATTGGTGGGTGGGTTTGGGTGTCTTGATTAGATTCGCTTGCTATCTGCAGTTTGTAGGTGGGAAATTTGACTATTGGGGATGCCTAGGTCAAAATCCTCTTGTAGAACATCTTTGTTTGTGAGGAGAAAATATGATTCCCTTTTCCTATGTGTCACTATGGTTGTGATGGAGGTGGGTTATGTGTGGAAAATTGGCCTTCTGTCATTCCCCATTCACATTCGGGTTTGGTTTTCATGATTAGCTTCGCTTGCTATCTTAAGTTTTTAGGTGAGAAATTTCACTGTCAAGGATGCCTGAGTCGAAATCCTCTTGTAGAACATCTTTGTATGTGAGGAGAAAATATTATTCCATTTTCTTATGTGTCATTGTGGTTGTGATGGAGGTAGGTTTTGGGTTGAACATTGGTGATCAGGAATGAGATGAAAACAACATTACAGTCCTACTTCTCTGGTCATAGTAATCACATACAAATATAGACTACAAGAGGATTTTGATCACTCCTAGTATTGAAAATACCAACTGTGAAAACCACAACTTTCTTAATTTCTTGCATAGTGGTAGGCCTTTGGACGATCCTGCCATATTTGAATTTTACCTGACGTGTCTCACAGCATGAAATTTTTGGTTAATGGATGTGTTACAATACATTTTCCTCCGATTTTTTTGATACAATTTTGTGTGCAGTGAATTTGGCCAATATTTTTATTCACCGACATTCCAGGTCAGCTGGTTTGTGCTTGCTTCTTTGTTCATTGGATGCTTCTTATTGTTGTTTGATTCAAATTTGCAGGGTTCAAGTCTTGTGGCTGCAGTTGTTCCTTTGGTGCTTCTTAACTGGGTTGTTATTTTCTACTTGCTCTTGTTTTCTTAAACTTTGCGATGTTGGGGTACTGCATATGCAGTTGGATCTATTGTTACATGGTTTTACAATCATCTCCATCTATATATTCACATCATGAGTCCAGTTGGCCATCGTTCATTTGCATATTTATCCAATTTCTTCTAAACTTGCCCATTTTCCCCTTTTGTTCTTACCCTCTATTATGTGTTTCTAATTCTATACTTTGTCACGTTTTTGTGCTCGTGGGTTCCCGATGTGGAAAAATGAAATATCATCATCTCCATATACATCTTCACATCACGAGTCCGACCGACCATCATTTGTTTGCATACTTATCCAATTTTATGAACACAGGCTTAGGGATAGGTGCTATCAAACTATGGTAACCCATGTTTGGGGTATACATCTTGCACCCAAAACTTTCGTGCTCTACAATTTGACCTCAGAATCCTTGAACTCGCAACCCTGCCTCTATCTACGATGAATCTGTCTATCTGACCTACATTTCCATACTCAGTTGAGTCTTCAAAGTTTTGTGGGTTAACGTATTCCTGGGTTCACACGTTCCGGGGTTCATAAAAGTTTAAAATCATTTTGTCGCTCCCCTCCATCCCCGCCACCTTCTGACCTTCCAATTGAACATTAAATATGCTTTTAAAAGTGACAACCGAGAAGACAGGTTTGAAAATATTATCTTTAATAAGAGGAAATCTCGAGGACATATCCCATTAAAATGCATAAACATGCGAATATTATGGGATTTGATAATAAAAAAATTATTGCATTTTGAATTTGCAAAAAAAATGTTGGTTATTTTAGTTTTTTAAAGGCATCATCATAGTAACAATGCAATATTGTACTACTACGCTGCCATCCATGAACGTGTCATCCACAGAGGTCTTGACGTCATGTCCCTCTTTAATATTGTGCATATGTTACAGATTTTCATATTTGAGAATCTACTTGGATATGGGAATGTTAATACATGTTATTAGTCACTATTTAGTGCACATATTCAAAAGTATTGTCATTAATAAGAAAAAAGATCGAGGGCATCTACCATTAATAAGAATTAAACCAAAATCTACGGAACATTATACTTTCATCCTCCAACATTGATTTTAAATACTTATTCCTATTTATCTCTATCATCAAAGAGTTAGGATTTAGGCCGCCTTTGTTGTAATGTTCCTCATCATGGACATGTAATAAAACTTAGAGATTCCATTGAGGCCCAGTTGAAAGACGAGATAATGGTTTTATGTGACGTGAGATTTGAGCCAAAAAAAAACTCTGTTAGCCAACATAAACTCAAACAGGAAAAAAAAAAAAAATTATCTTCTTATTGGTGTTCTCCCTGTATTCGATGCTTTGGTTGGTTGAAAGGCCTGCCATGAGATTTGTTTGTTGATATTATTTGTTTTCTTAATGGGAGTTGGAAGGGATTTTCAGGTCACCTACAAAATGCTCCTTCATTGAAGTATATAGTTTCTTCCAACAACACGGATTTGGCAAGTGTATCAAATTTTGCAGAGCACACAAGAATTTGTCTTCTACCAGAGGAGTCGCACTTACTGTGGCTTGAAAAATGGTCTTTAATATTCGGAAATGACGCAAAATATTACTCCATTCTTGAATATACTCGGAAGGAAATTATAAATTTGGATCATCGCGAGTATGAGAAACTGTATGGGTGGTTAAAACGACATACTAAAATTACAAAAGTTTATATTTCAAAGTTTGTTGATCTACTTTTGGGTGCGGTAATAGACTTGACAGAAAGCCATATTATTTGTCAAATTTTTTTCACTGTCCTCTAGATGTAGTTACAGACTCCACATACAATCATCTTTCTATCACTACTGCACATTTTTTATTTTACTATTCATATGCATATGATTTCATCTGGGTCGATGGGATTTCCCCTATTTACATGAATATTCCCCTCCTACTTGAAGGTGGATATATAACCAGGGAACGATGCTCTCAAAACTTTCTAATCCCTGCATCGACATGTAACTAGGAAAAATTATTGGGAAGGAATTATGGATTATGGACTTTGCAACACTTTCTGAGGATTACTTTATACTACCACCTTCTACAAGAAATTTTATGTGTTCAGGTAATGATTTGGTTTCTGAAAATCACCTTTTACTACCACCCTCATGTAATCATTTTATATTATTCTTTAGAAGAGACATTAATGTAGTGGTGTATTCCAGAGTTGTTTCCACCTAATGTAAATCTTCCTAATTTTTCCCTTGCTTTGGATAAGTAAAATGCATTTCTTATGTTGCAATTGATGAAATATTTGAAAAACAAATTGTTCAAACCATACAATTTCTTATTTTTTAAAATATAGAACAATGTAGTTTTTGAACAAATGATTGTTCTAAAAGTTTTAGGTGTTGTTTGGGATTCACATCCTTCAAGGATGTTAATTAATCACAAAATTAATATTTCTTGTGCCAATGCAATTGATCCATCGTCCACTATGGCAATTGCATTAACAATGCAATGTCAGATAGTAGATTTCTGACATGTACCTAATGTAAAGGTCATTATCGCACATGACACCCAATGTCCAAATATTTATGGACTCAAAGAAACATTGTAGTTTTCATGAGAAAGAAACACTAAAGTCGATGTTCTTTGCAGGTCTAACAATCCTGCAATTTAAGTGCTTTGACAATGAGAACCCTGCTTGTTCACTGCATTGTCGCACTATAGTCAATAGCATTGTTCCCATTGCCACCACCAATGTCAATATATGAAGACAAAGCTATCTGGAGCCTGGGGTCACCACCTATGTGGATGCTTGAAGGTGAAACTACCTGGAACCTGGGATCGTGACTTCTTACACTTGACATTAGTATCAATAATGATCAAAATTTGACTGAATGTTGAGTATGTTACTGTATCCAGAGGTCGCTCAACACTCTTTGACATAGAAACTGGTTGTCTGTTAATTCTGTTACGACTTTGGCATAAAACATTCTACAATTTTAGAATGTTGATTCAAACACACATACATTTTCTCACGTTCGTGAGTATCCAATTTTATAATTTCCTTCTGAGTGTATTCGGGCATGGAGTAATATTTGGCATCACTTCTGAACATTCTAGACCTTTTTGTGGGTCACCATGTCTTCGACCCCTATGACAAAAGATATATTCTGATGTCATCTGCAACATTTGATACACTTGCCAGATCTATGTTGTTGGAAGAAGCTATGTACTTCAACAGAGGAACATTTTGCAGCTGGGTTGGACGTCCCTTCCAATTTACAGTAATAAAACATAAAATTTCAACATACAAATATTTAGGCAAGCTTTTCAACCAAATAGATGATCGAATACAAGGATAATAGCAATCACAACATACTTGATTTTTTTTTTTTTCTCAATTTTTGTTGCCTAACGGGATTTGTTTCTTCCAAAGATGACATCACATAAAATGACTCCCTCATCCTTCAATTGGGCCTGAATCATATTTCTAGGTTGTCTCGGATGTCAATGATCAGGAACATTACAAGGAAGGCACCTTAAACCCCCAGTTTTCGATGACATAGGGAAATTAACACTTAACAAAGTATGGAATGTTGAATAACTAGCCAATGCAGGCATGCCATATGTAGAAGAGACAAGTTATTCAAAAAGATGGGACAAATCCAGTTGGAAGCACCAATGAAGTCCAAGACCGGAAACTGATATTCAACTCATTGTTATTTATGAATCAAGTATTTGATCGTCAAGTTGAAATCTATAAAAGACTATCCACATATTTGTTTTTTTGTCAGCGACAGGACAAATCACAATCATTGTGGTAAATAATCTCAGTTGTATTTTGTAACCCAAATTATTTGAATATAGAATATTTGCGGTTTTTTTATGGTGTTTTCCAATCTCTAGTAGTGCTTTTCATTTTATTTTGTACCTTTTTTTTGTGTGTCGTTAAACATGGACGACAATATTTTCTTTATGTTCCCCAACACTTAGATTTAAATAAAGGCTACTATGTTCATTCATTACATTTTACATGGAAGAATAATTTTTCATAGGCCATACTTATGTGGCACTCGCCCTATACTTAAAGAAATAAATGGGAGGACTCATTATGCTTTCATTCTTTGGGTCTCGTTCCTATTCCTGTTTAATATTTTTCATATATTGTAGCTTTTATTTGATAATATCCGTGCATATACAAAAAATGTTGTGTCATATGAGAATATATATATATATATATATATTCTATTGCTTATTGTTTTCAATGAAATTTGTGAACCAAACAACATCCTGCAAATTGGAAGATGATTTACATTTGAACCTAAAATAATCTATTAATATATACTAATATGAATACTATTGGAATAAATATGGAAACTTTATCTTTGACAAAACTTAGCCAATTATCTGGCCACTGGGTCCCAGGTTTGTGGTATCCAACACTTATGTCCCTTGTTCTGTCATATACATCTTTCATCCAAAGAACTTATGTGATATGCAATTTATGCTTTTACTAGTGAGAACTCACCAGGGGTTTGAAAAGATTGACATTAATAAATGAACAATAGATTTTCTTCTATGAGATGCTTAGCCATTTTCCCTTTTTCTTCTTCCCATCTATTATCGTTTTTTGGTTATATACTTAGTCGCCTTTATATGATCACAGGTTCCAGGGTTGGTAGGATGACATATCTTCATCTCCATCTATATCCTCACATGAAGAATCTGACTGACCATTGTTCCTTTCCATACTTAGCCAATTTTATGGCCACGATTGTCTGGTTGGCGCTTTCAAACTTTGCTTCTTCTTGTTCCATGATATACATCTTGCACTCAAAACTTCTGTGATTTCAAAAAAAATTGCGAACTGAACAACATCCTTCAAATTGGGAGATGCTTTATATTTGAACCAGAAATAATCTATTAATATATATTGATATGAATACTATTGGAATAAATATAAAATATTTCTCTTGGCCAATACTTAGCCAATTATCCGGCCACCGGGTCCCGGGTTTGTGGTATCCAACACTTATGTCCCATGTACCTTCATATACATCTTCCAGCCAAAGAACTTTCGTGATCTGCAATTTATGATTTTACCAGTGCGAACTCGCTAGGGGTTCGAAAAGATTGGCATTAATAAATGAACAGTAGATGTTCTTCTATGAGATACTTAGTCCTTTTCCCCTTTTCTTCTTCCTGTCCATTATCACTTTCTTGTTATATACTTATTCACCTTTCTATGATCGGGGGTTCCAGGGTTGGCAGGCTAACATATATTCATCTCCATATATATCCTCACATGATGAATCCGATCGACCATTGTTCCTTTCCAGAATTAGACAATTTTATGGCCACGGTTGTCGGGTTGGCGCTTTCGAGATCGACTGCTTCTTGTTCCATGATATGCATCTTTCACTCAAAACTTCCATGATCTAGAATTTGACCACAGAATCCTCAAACTCGCAAGATTCACTCTACGAGGGTTCACAAATGTCTCAAAGTATCGATCGCAAAGTATACCTCGTAGAGTGAATCTTGTGAGTTCAAGGAATCCGTGGTGGAATTGTAGATCACAGAAGTTTTGAGTGCAATATGTATATCATGGAACAAGAGGCATTTGAGTTCAAAAGTTCCAACCCGACAACCACGTCCATAAAATTGGCTAACTATGGAAAGGAACAAGGGTCGGTCGGATTCGTCATGTGAGGATATAGATCGATATGAAGATATGTCAGCCCGCCAACCCTAGAACCTGCGATCATAGAAAGGAGACTAATTATATAACCAGAAAGTGATAATGGACGAAAAGAAGAAAAGCGGAAAAGGACTAAGTATATCACAGAAGAAAATCTATTGTTGGTTTATTAATGCCAATCTTTTCGAACCCCTGGTGAGTTCTCACTGGTAAAAGAACAAATTGAATATCATGGAAATTCTTTGGCTGCAAGATGTATATGACGGAATAGGGGACACAAGTGTTGGATATTGCAAACCCGGGACTCGGTGGCCAGATAATTGGCTAAGTCTTGGCCAAGAGAAAGTTTTTATATTTATTCCAATAGTATTCATATTAATATATATTAATATATTATTTCTGGTTCAAATGTAAAGCATCTCCCAATTTGCAGGATGTTGTTCAGTGTGCAAATTTCATTGAAATCATAGAAGTTTTGAGTGCAAGATGTATATCATAGAACAAAAAGAAACAGAGTTCGAAAGTGACAACTCGGCAACCGCAGCCATAAAATTGGCTAATTATGGAAAGGAACAACGGTCGGTTGGATTCGTCATGTGAGGATATATATGGAGATGAAGATATGTCAGCCTACCAACCTTGGAACCTGCGATCATAGAAAGGCGACTAAGTATATAACCAGAAAGTGATAAAATATGGGAAGAAGAAAAGGGGAAAAGGGCTAAGTATCTCACAAAATAAAATCTATTGTTCGTTTATTAATGCCAATATTTTCGAACCCTTAGTGAGTTCTCACTAGTAAAATCATAAATTGCAGATCACGAAAGTTCTTTGGCTACAAGATGTATATGAAGAAACATGGGACATAAGTGTTGGATACCGCAAACTCGGGACCCGGTGGCCAGATAATTGGCTAAGTTTTTTCCAAGAGAAAGTTTTGGCACTCAGACCTCCGCCATATACAAATTGACTACTGAACTCTGAAATCATCCCCTCTTCCGTGTTACACATTATGCATTCAAATGCTCCAAGCGATACAATTTTATCATCAGGGCCTCATGTCTTCTGGGGAGACCTTGTCACCCTATTTTGGATCCTCGCATTGGCAGGTTCAAGAAATATCTAATTCCTAGTCATTGTTTCCTGTTTCGCCCATCCTCGTACTTCTTTCCAAATATGCAACACCAAAGGTTTAATACTAAAATTCCATCATGCAACAACCGTAAAGATCGTCATTAATAAGAAAAAGTCTCGAGGACTAACCATCCCTACAGAACTTGTCCAGAAACATGAAAAGAAGATCTTCCCAGGTAATGGAAAAGCTATTACAAATTTCAATATATTAGCAAAAACATGTCCAAGCCAGTGTTTCCCTATTCCATACTTGGACACTTTTTTGATTGCAGGTTCCCGGATTGATGGCCTCAAAATTGTGTTTCGAATCTTCTGCGAATTGAAAACAGTGACCAAAGTTCCGAGATATACAATTTGTTCGTTGGAATGCCCCATCATGAGCCTAGCCACCCGCCATTTTTTTTCTTTCTATTGCTTATGGATTTCAACAAAATTTGAGAACCAAATAGGATCCTGCAAATTCGAAGATGATTTACATTTGGACCATAAATAATCTATTTATATATATTAATATGAATACTACTAGAATAAATATAAAAACTCTCTTTAAATTTTCCCTCTTTTCCGCCCCTCTATTATCCCTTTGTGCTTCTATATTTAGTAGCATCTCTATGATCACGACCTCCTAGATTCGCAGATTGGCATATGCTTCTCTTTATATATATATTCACACCATGAGCCCAACTAACCACGGTACCTTTCAATACTTACCCAATTATCTAACCACTAGGTCCTGGGTTTGTGGTATCCAACACTTATGTCCCATGTTCCGTCATATACATCTTGAAATAACTTTTGTGATCTGAAATTTATGATTTTACTAGTGAGAAATCACCAGGGGTTCAAAAATATTGGCATTAATAAACGAACAATAGATGTTATTCTGTGAGATACTTAACCCTTTTTCCCTTTTCTTCTTTCTGTCTATTATCTCTTTCTGGTTATATACTTAGTCACCTTTCTATGATCGTGGGTTCCAACGTTGGTGAGCTGACATATCTTCATCTCCATCTATATCCTCACATGAAGAATCTGACCGACCATTGTTCCTTTCCATACTTAGCCAATTTTATGGCCACGGTTGTCGGGTTGGCGCTTTTGAACTTTGTTGCTTCTTGTTTTGTGATATACATCTTGCATTCAAAACTTTTGTGATCTACAATTCCACCTCTGACTCCTCGAACTCGCAAGCTTCACTCTAGCAGGGTTCAAGAATGTTTCAAAGTATTTGTCGATGCCTTTCATCCCCACTAACTTCCATTCCTTCCTAATATACATTAATTATTCTCTTACTAGTGACCACTGAACACACTGGTACAAAACAATTGGCACCTGATCCTCCACCATATACAAATTGACTACCAAATTCTGACATTGTCCCCTCTTTTGTGTTACATATTATGCATTTAAATGTTCTGAGTGATACAATTTAACTGTTGGGGCCTCATTTCTTCTGGGGAGACCTTATCACCCTATTTTGGATCCTCGTGTTGGCGGGTTCACGAAATATCCAATTCCTAGTCATTGTTTCCTGTTCCGACCATCCTCGTACTTCTTTCCAAATATGAAACACCAAAGGTTTAATACTAAAAATCCATCATGCAACAACCGTAAGGATCATCATTAATAAGAAAAAGTATCGAGTACTAACCATCCCTACATAACTTGTCCAGAAACATGCAAAGAAGATCTTGCCAAGTAATGGCAAAGCTATTACAAATTTCAATATATTAGCTAAAACAAGTCCAGGCTAGCATTTCCCTATTCCATACTTCGACAATTTTTCGATTACAGGTTCCTGGATTGATGGCCTCAAAATTGTGTTTTGACTCTTTCGCGACTTGCAAATAGTGCCTGGAGTTCCATGATATACAATTTGTTCATTGGAATGCCCCGTCACGATCCCAATCATCCATCGTTCCTTTTAATACTTAGCCCCAAGTTGGATGTATCTCCATGAAATTGTACATTTACTATGTATCGAGTCCTCCCTCCCATTTCCCTGTTTCATACTTAGACACTTTTTCGATTACAGGTTCCCATATTGGCAGGCTCAGGATTGTGTTTCCAATGTTCCGTGACTAGCAAACAATACTCGGAGTTCCACGATATACAGTTTTTCCACATAAATGCATCATCATTCCCTCTTCTATGTTACATGTACTGCAGTCAACACTCCTGAGAGATACAATTTGAACCTCGGTCCCTCACCTCTGTTGGTTGTATCTTGTAGCTCTATTTCAAAACGTTACCAACCGCTTTCGATAATTAGCCATTCTTTGGAAATGAAATTGGCAAGATTTAATGCTATCACTTCGTTGTGAATGAACCTTAAACATGTCATTAATGACCGGAAGGGTCTGTCGTATACAAATTGACTATCAAACTCCCATATCATCCCCTCTTTCGTGGTACACATTTTGCATTCAAGTTCCAAGACATACAATTTAACCCTCGGGAATTCACGTCTCCTGGGGAACCATTGTCACCATAATTCTGAAGCCTGCCCAATAGATTTCCATACTTTCCCATTTCATGGTATCTCTTTCCTGGTTCCTTAGGTTGGCAGGTTCACGAAATATCCAATTCTAGCCACTGTTTACTATGCCCGATGATCTAAAAATGAAGAAGACTTGAAAAACTTGAATAATTATTGCAAGTGAAATGTTATGTGTTTAAAGCAACCGGATCAATTTGCAACACATACTTAAGGATTACTTATGAAAAATACACATACACAGCAGCATAAAACATTGAACATCAACACATAAACATCGCAACTTGATAAAGGAATTCACCCCACTCCGGGCTACATCTCCTGGTCCAGCTTCCAATGGATCATTATTATTAAATTGCTCAAATTGCTCAAAAACATGCCTTACAATGCTCAAAATGACAAACTGACTGCTTCAATGGCTCCGCAGCGTCCCAAAACCCTTGTCTGGGCTCTTTCGGCACCTGAAACGGTCAAAAAATGAAGAAGATAGCCTTCTTGAAATCTCCCTCTTCAACTTTGTTGTCTCTGGTTCTACAAATCACACCCTTGTGCTTCAAACCTGGCTCACACGCTCATTTAAGCATAAAAACTTTTCACCGGGCGCAACCGCGCCAACGGTGCAAATCGTAGGACGGTTAAGGTGCCTCCAGCCCCTAACCGCCTTGGCATTCGGTCATATGGGTCATGCGACCTTGGGCTTGGCGAAAAAGTGGTTTAACTGTTTTGGAACCGTGCAACCAATTGTGTAACTCCCGCGCAAGGTACAACCGCGTACACACATGGCAATATGGTTAAATGTATACAATATAACCGCGGGTTATCAAACCGCGCGCAATTGTTTAACCCGGCGCCACATACAAATATATATAGTTTAAAACTTTGGGTTTATTACATACATCCGCACCATTCACATGCGGTGGTCATAGCAATGGTTATAATATATGTGTTGCACATGGGTATTACAATATTAACACACAGTTATATGTGTTGAACTATGGAACCATGGGTCGGGGCTTAAGCCCCGGCCCGCGCCCTTTTCCATAACAAACAATATGTAACTTTAAATGTAATGTGGCCCGCCTTCCTAACAAGGAACAAATGACGGTAAGTTGTCTAGCGGAGTTTCATTAGAGATTTGTACTATGGGGGAGGTGTTATGGGATAAATCCGTGAGTGCGGACACAAACCGATCTCCCTAGATCCACCTGGATCTAGAACAAAACGAGACAGAATAGGACGCTTTCTTTAAGTTTTAAATATTGAATTTACTAAGAGGCAAGAATAATGGACATACCTTATGATCGCTTCCTATAGTCTTGGTTGCTCCCGCTTCGCTCCAGTGCTCTTGTGCAGTCAAGATCAAAACAACACAAACCAACCAAAGTGATAGCGATAGCATAAACTCAATATAAACCTATGTATGTGATCAAGGAATCATACAATAAAACACAACAAGCTTTAT
>SNQJ01S0168188.1:0-20809 GCA_010110895.2 Picea sitchensis
GGTTTGTCCCATCTTTAGGGATCCCATACATCCAAAATGGATCCAAAGGCTTCAATATATTTTTTGATGAAATTGACAGTTTCAAAATTCAACCCTAAGGTACAAAAAAACAAGAAAATAATATTAACCCCCACTAGAAAACAAATAACAACCCATTGGTAAAACAAAATCAGACCTCTAGATTAGATTATTAACAATGAAAATGAAAATAAGAGGGTGGAAAAAAAGTTAACATCAAGGCTCAAGCTCATTGTACCATAAAAAAAACATTACATTGTTTTATGGGTATGAAAATCATGGCAAAATGACAAAAGCAAAACACAACGTAGGCAAGCAAAGAGGCAAGAAAACTTGCAAAAGCTATGGAAAAAAACATTAACATGGAGGGATTTATATACATACCTATTAATGGAAGATTCAACATTGGTTGACAAATGAAATTAAACCCTTGCTCCACTTAAAAATCCTTGATGGTAATGATGATGGTTGTTTAGTTTCCTCCACAATTATTGAGGAAGACTACAAACCCTTCTCCTTCCTTCTCCAACAACAAACAAGTTAAATGATCAAAAGAAAAAACCCAAATCATCTTTATCCCCATGGGTTCTACATGTCCCACGATTTTTTGAGTTGACTCATGACTTTTTCAAAAAAATCGTCGATTTTTTTCTATAAGTCGCAATTTTTTCAAAAGAGAAAATCAGGATTTTTAGGGAACGATTTTTCGGGCAAAGGAAAAAATCATGATTTTTCGGCGACCTTTTCAACAATGGTTCATTTGCTAAGAAAAATGAGATATAGTTATTCATTTTCATGCCACCTCATTGCAAAGGCAAAACAATGGCTTGTGATATATATAGACATGTTTTAACTTTGAATTAGTCTTCTTTTCTTTTTTTCACATGGAGCATCAATAGGTTTCTATTTTTTCAAGGAAAACCTTGTGGGGAAACCCAAGGGAAACTTTCCCACATCATCCCTAATTAGTTAAATGCCCAACAACATTGGTGAAAATTGATTGAGCTAACCCATTGGGCTTGGATCAATATGTTTATATCTTAACAAATGTCGTTATTGTTTTGACATATAATTCAAGACATAATGTTCAATGAAAAAATCCTAAAATCAATGAATTTGATGGCAATGATCAAGTTCCATACAAATCAAATAGAGTGGAATTCAAATTTGTTTTGAATTCGACCATAAAAATATAATCTTGAAATATAAAACAAAAAATAAAATAAAAAACTTAAATTGTTGGTTGCGAGCATAAAGTTTTTGCCACCATAACATGAAGTTTTGATAAGGGAAATTGTTCGAGGAAGGAAATTGTTCAACATAGTGAAACTTTGAGATCATTGAGACCCATTGCGAATTGGAAGACTAGGTGAAAGGAAGTCTAAAACTTGAAGCTTGAAATCATTGATTGTTATAATAAATTTTGCTTGAAAACAATAAAGAGGGCCAAGACTAAAAATCATGCTTAAACTGATCACAGATCCACTGCATGAAGTTCCTTGACTAAGCTTGAACATGAAATTGTTGGCAACATAACTTGAAGTTTCAATCTCTAAGGGAAATTGTTCAACATAGAGAAACCCTGAAATCATTGAGCCCTATTGTGAATTTGAATATTGGGTGAAAGGAATTCTAAAAGTTGAAGCTTGAAATCACTGATTGTTACAGGAATTTCCTGCTTGAACACAATAAAGAGGGCCAAGACTAAAGTTTTTTCCTGTAGATATATGCTTGAACTGATTACAATTTTTTTCATAAGTCGGACACAATGACCTGTGGCCCACAAAATATTGCCTAAAATAACTCGAAGTCCATGAAATTACATGCCTATGGTTTTGTTGCTAATGGATAGAATCAGGGGATAAAGAAAGTTAGAGTTCTCATTGACCCAAAACTCTAAATGTTTTTTTATAACTTTGATTCAGAATTGGGTAAGACTCCTAAATGCATTGTTACACTATGAGTGTGCTTTGGATTATAGTAGAACTCTACTCATGCCTGAATATTATGTCGGATTCTTCCTAGATTTGTGACTGAAAAGAGAGTCCATTTTATATAAAATTAGATTACTCTATTTGGGAAGAACTTTAAAATAAGTCAACAGGTTGATGATGTACTTGAATTTTTTTATTTGCATGCAATCCTATTTAATGCGGTAAGAAGTGTTTACTATTTGAATGCATAAAAAGGTGGTCAAGTTTACCCCAACAAAGTGTAGTTGTTCTAGTACCAATGATTTGTTTCTGAGTAGAGGAAGGAGGTCAACCAACACCCAGCTAGTGGGAGGGAGACACAAGGGTGAGGAAGGCATCAAATCCCCTAGGTGAAGTTCCGCATAATTCTAAGTGATGGTTGGTTTGATATGTGTCATAGGCTATTGATTAATGTGTAATATTTTTTTTGTCTGAAATGTTTATTATTTTTTAAGGGAATGGAGACAATAGACCATAGCAAGACGCCAAAATATAATTTCAAAATTTTGGAAAGTTAGGCTAGAGAATGTGGTTCAAGATGTTTCTAATAATGCCATGAATTATGTGGGTATTTGAAAGATGATTATGGATAAGTACAAAACAATTTATTGGAACCCTTGTGTCAAGAATTATATTGGTTTATTGTTGATCTAGCAAAATATTCAGTGGTTAAAAAGGCAATTTGTACATGGAAAACAATTGCAAACTTTATAATTAATTTTTATCTCACATTTAACATCTCTATGAAACATGCATCTAAAGAGTTATTGGGGCCTCGTCATTGAGGGTTTACAACATTTTACGTTAATTTGAAAAGAATTTTCGAGGAAAAATCTAGTCTAAGATTCTTTGTTTGCAACAATCATGGATAGATGTTTCATCCTTCAAATGATCCTAAAGGAAGCAACATAGAATAAATCATTTTAAGCAAGGAATTTTGGAATGGTGCTGCCAAGGTTTTACAATTGTTGGTATGCTTTGCATAGGTGATTGTGATACATTGTATGTATTTGATTACAAGGGTATCAATCACTGCAAGGGAACCATTAACAATGCTTTTCATAATGTAGAAGATGAAGGAAAGGACATAAGGAGGTGGTTGATGGAAGACAGAGGATGATGCATAACCCTTTACATGAAGTATCGTTCTATTTGGACCCTAGATTCTTTGGGTTAAAAAAAATAATGAAAGAGAAGTTAAGAATTAAATCCATATGTAGTTGTTGCGAGGTCGGAGAGCAACTTAGAGCATGAGTTTCAAGAACATATATTTGGAAGCATTTCAACCAAGTAGTATAGGACCACTATTGCTCCATAAGTCTGGTGGAATTTTTAGTAGAAACACTTGAATTGAAAAATTTGCAACTTTTGTCTTGAGCTACAGATCAAGTACATCGTCATGTAAAAGAAACTTAAACAACATAAACCATATTAATTACACGAAAAGAAGCAAGTTATTGTTTGGAAATTTGGAAGATTATGTTTATATTCATAATAATTTTCAATTGGATTTAAGGCTAAAGGCTCATTCAAATATTCTTTTGCATTCTTTAACCCTATTCCAAATGTATTAGGACACAAACTTGATGATATTGACATATATTGTGACAAAATCAATGATGAATTGAATGGTGATCATTATGATCCTAGTGGATTTACCCTGCCAACTTCTCTTATTGATTTAGAGCATATGGTGTAACATGTAGGCCACAAGGACAACACGACTAGAAATTATGACGCTCTTTTAGTTTTTTTAGCATATTAATTTATGCATGAGTCTGAGGTGCACAAGTGATGCGAACCCCCATCCACTCCTTGGGGTCTGCACAACCTCCCCGTCTAGGATTGTTCACAATCAGGAGCCGAATTGGCTCTCGGGCCCTTGTTGAACCCTCAATACTCTTATTCACAGGTCCTTTATTTATTTCCGACACAAAAATCAAATTTGCAAGGGTCTTGATCCACCGATGAAGTCCTCCATGTGACTTCGTTCCAAAACTGCGGGCCAAACTTCCCTTTTTCGAAAGATTCGAGACTTTGGGGCTCCTGACTTCGGGATTTGCAGCTTCAAAACACTACATATTTTCCAAAGGACGATTCCGCAAATGGTCGTATTGTAGCAAGGGTCAACGGTCCACAATGCGCCGAGATCAATGGTTCATACAGTCTCTTAAATTTTGGGATTCAAGGATTTCACCCATGCCAATATGAAACTCCCCCAAATATGCAAACTCTGACTCAAAGATCAGATGGTCCACGCTTACTCCGCGCTCCAAGATTCAAAGATTTCCATTACACTACACTTCCAATTCCCCTAGAGTGTTGAACTAGCAAACTCGCGAAGGGGATAAATCAATGGCTCTCCACTCTCCTCTAACCAATGATTTTGATCTACTCTAGGACCCCGGGCTTCCGGAATTCTGAGAGACTAACATACACACTCCTCCGGAGTGTCTAACTCCGAAATGATTTGAAGGCATGATCTGTTGTCCATGTGTCACGATAGATGGATGGCTTAGATCTACTCCAAGCTCTGGGATCCTGGCTTTAGAGATTTTTGATGCCTAGCTTGTGTTTCCTCCTGAATTCACAAAGGACAACAGATCAACGCCCCTCAGTCTATAGAAAGTTATTTGTTACGATTGGCTCTGAGACTCTAGGCTTCGAGAGTCCTCACTACTCCAATCCTCAATATCTCTGAACACTGAATCGGTGGAGGCTCAATCTTCTCTCCACGTGTCCCTCCTAGACCGACAATCAAGATTAACGCTGGCCTTCGGGCCTTTGAGAGTTTTAAAACCAAAAATAAATACTCCTATATTCCTCTGGAGTGTCGGGTCTCTGAACTATGGGATCTGTCACCACGTGTCCTCCCCCAATCAACGATGAGGATCTCCTCCACTCTTCGGGATTTCTGGATGCACAACACTACCTAACCTCCAGAGTGCCAAATTTTGAAATGTTGCAGAGCCATGATCAAGCTCCATGTTTCCTCACAAATGAACGAACAAGATGGACTTCGACCTTCAGATAGTCAGGTTTCCAAACTACCCTGGATCTGCTAACACATGTCTTCTACTTCCAATGGCTCAGATTGACTTCGGGCTTCAGGACTTTGGGAGATTTGTCCCCTCCATATCAATAGCACGAAAATGGCTTAACTCATGAAGTCTGAAGGAATTAAAGGGGTTAAACCTCGTGCTACTTACCTAGATATGATGGTTGTCGATCTGTGTGCTCAGATCCGACGAATATAATCTCTTCCGCTCCTCTACACGATCCTTCTCCCATATGAACTTAGATCTGATGGTCCAGATTTCTTCCTGCAACCAATCTGACAGTTGTTGTAGCTTTTGCTCCTGTTGTTGCGCAACTTTCTTTACAATGAAGGACTGTTCAATTTTATCAAAGTCTTAACCTTCAAATGCTTCCTCTGCAAGCATGACTGTTTGGTCTCTGCTTGCACTATACCTCCTAATATTTTGACTCTTTCGAGGTTTTAAAAGGGACTTGGCCCTTTTCTTCTTCAACGAATCCTTCTGCCTTCCTAGCAGCGAAGACACTCCTTCTCCTGAGCTTCGACACTTTAAAATCCTCGGCCTCTGGCACACTCCTTTCACTTTCTTTCTTGATCTTGGGACTTTGAGAGTATCCTATGCACTCTTTGCACTTACTTTCCTTATCTTGATCAACACTTAACGAAGTGTCACCTCTGTGCACTCCTTGCACCTTCTACTCTGCATAAACCTATACTATCTCTCCTGAGCTTAAATTTTTGGTATGCCCACTTTGCAACCTTCTCCCAGAACTCGAAAAAAAGTTCTTGCATGCTCCTCAGAGTGTTCAGTAACTCTGATGCGCACTCCCTTGCACAGTCTTCCCTTCTGATTTTTTGACCTGTTCTGGTGTTCCCACCTGACATGCTCTTCCCTGAACTCAAGACAGAGTTCTAGTGCACTCCTTTCATTGACTCTCAGAGTATTCAGTAACTCTGATGTGCACTCCTTGCACAAAATAATCCTTGAGATTTTACACTACTCTAAGTGTAGGCGCGCACTCCTTGCACTCTCTCTGTGCACTCCTTGCACTCTCTATGTGCACTCCTTGCACTATCCCTTTTGAGATTAAGAATAGTTCTTGTGTGCCCACCTGACACGCTCCTCACAGAACTTCTAAATGAGTTTTCACACACTCCTTGTGTTGGCCTTTTAGAGTTCTCTAACAACTCTAAGGTGCACTCCTTGCACAACAGTGAGAGCCCAAAACACTCAGAAAACTACATACAGAGAATTATATCTGTTCCTGCAAAGGGAACACTTACACATCCATATCATTCACAAACATACACATAAGACATTCAGAGAAATTAAAAAAAACTCATAAAACACACACATAGAAACTCATATGCAGGGAAATCTACTTTTTTATTAATACTGAATGTTTTTTACACTGTGTACAAAACTGGACTGCAACAGAATCTCAATTATTTCTCCTCTCCTCTCTTCTTCTCTCTTGCTTCATTCAGACTCTAATTCTCCTCCTTCTAACTCTTATGAATTTTAGATACAAAGATATTTTTACCAAGGAGGGGCTTCTTGCGCCTTCCTCACCTACCTTATTAAATTACATTAATAAACATCTAGTCTGAATTGGATATAGATCCTCCTACTATCATCCATTAAAGGTGACTCTACACATTACAATAACTTTACCTATACAAATACGGTGGCTTGAGTTTCCTTGATCCTACAAACATTAAATCACATTGAATTACATTAATATTTTAAATTTAAGTTCAAAATGAGAGGGTTGGCACCTCTCCTCCCTTGGAATTTGTTCCTCCTAATGCCTTGTTGCGCTGGCGTGTTGATGTGCTGGTGAGTTGGAGTGATGATCATGCATCATACTCCCACACTGAAAAAAATCATGAGCTCCTACTCATGGTTCCCCTTTTGCTGCCACTGAGAACCTAAAGGGTCCCAAACTTGAATTTGGAGTTGTCCCTTTGCTCCTCTGCCTTGCTACTACTGTTGTTTTATGCTCTTCTATGTCCAACGTCTCCTTCCTATTGTTGGATGTCTATTGCGCTGATTTCAACATTAGCCTTCTTATCTTCTCAATCTCCTCATCCATTTGGTCTACTGTCTAGCTTATTTCATGCAGTCTACTCTGCTACACCTTATTTTCTTCATTAATCTCCAACTTGACCTGTTGGATGCAATGAGTCTGTGACATTATCCTTTCTCCCAGGGATTCCAATTCTTCACAAAAATCGAAAAAATCAATGTTGTTTGTTTCTCCCTCCTCCGTTGTAGGTTTCAATTCTGTAGTTGTTTTCTATCCATCTCCCATCTCCCTTGCTGAAATTTTTGAGCAATTCCATTGAATGTTCTTCTTTTCTCCTCTCTTGGGAATATTTTGATGTCTACTCCACCTTCTCTTTTATGAGAGTCTCAACTGGCTTTCTTTCTTCTTCAGCAGGTCTGCATCACAAAAATTGTTAAATTTAAAACATTTGGCCCCACGACCTCTTTCTTGGATGCCTCCCGCATCACTTCCTCACAAACATGAGCCCCTATAAAGCTCAATCTAAGGGATATGTTGATCCCTCCTATCATCAGTCTACAATGATGATGATCTTCTCCTTCCTCCTTCTCTCCGGTCAACACTCCTTGCTTATATGAACTCTTCTATGAGTTCCCAATACTTTTAGTCAATCTCACCTCATCTTTCTCCTTTTTCATCACTCCTTTCTAATCCAAACTCTTTCCTGAGTTATTTTGAATTTCAAACAGTCGCATCTCTTCCTTTCCCACATGGAAATATGAAATTTTTGTTCTGCCCTCCTGGAAGTTTGTGAGATCTTCAAATGATCTATTCTCATTTCCCTCTTGGCAATCTGGATTTTCATCTCTACCATCCTGGTAGTCTATGAGATATTCGACTAATCTCATTTCCTCCTCACCGAGGCTTTCTCCATCCTCAGGTTTGTAAATTCAAACCACCTCCTCCTCCGTGTCACTGAAGGTTTAAAATTGCCTCAACCACCTCTTCAACACCTGCTTTTTCCCTTAAGAAATTATCTGTTGGATAGGCAACTTTACCTTCTTCCTCAAGGGCCATTCGTACCTCCAACTTCCACGCGCTTCTTGCTACATCCTCAACATCATCTTGTTGAGTTCCACTTTGCTCTCCTCGAGCTCTTTTTCCATTTTCTCTTTTCTCACTATTTTGCGGTCTCCTCCTTGACCTTTCCCATGGCCTTCAATAGCCATTTCCCTTTTTATTTTATCCTCTATGAGATTCCACTAACTTGTTGCGAGCTACAGTTAGCTACAGTTAACCTCTTTACAAGCTTCTCCTCGCTTATCTTCTTGGTTCACCTACAGGAACCTTCTCTAATATTTTACACTCTTGCTGAGTGTAGGTGCACACCTTGAGCTCACTCCTTCTCATGAGAAATCCTTGCTCTCTGAATGATGTACTACAACTGCTCACCTCAATATCTCCATGGGATTTCCTCTTCTTCCAAAATGAAAATGGTTCTTTTCTTTCAACCCACCTGGTTGTCTATTGTTTGTTGCACACTTGCAAACAATTCTTTACACATAGAGCATCGACACTATGCCCCTCCTCCTTTGCGTGTTGTCTACAAACAAAAATAGGCTCTGATACCACTTGATGATATCATACAAAATTTGTTCTAAGGCCTTGATAGCACTTTATGCAAACCCCCACCCACTCCCTGGGGTCTGTGTGACCTCTCGGTCTAGGATCGTTCACAATCGGGAGGCCAATTGGCTCTCAGGCCCCTGCTGATCCCTCACTACTCTTATTCACAGGTCCTTTACTTCTTTCCCATGAGAAAATAAAAGTTACGAGGGTCCTGATCCACCAACAAAGTCCTCCACATGAATTCGGGCCAAAACCGTGGGCCAAACTTCCCTTTTCTGAAAGATTCGGGACTTCGGGAGTTCCATCTTCAACACGCTACATATTTTCTGAAGGTCAATTCTTTGAACGATCGAACTACAACAAGGATCAATAGTCCACAATGTGTCGCTATCAATGATTCATACAGTCTCCAAAATTTCGGGCTTCGGGGATTTCACTCGCGCCAACATGCAACTCCCCCAAATACGTGAACCCCAAAATTACAGATCGGACGACCGATGCTTCACCATAGATCGATGGTCCATGCTTACACTGTGCTCTGGGCTTCAGATCTTTCTGCCGCATAACACTTCCAATTTCCCTGGAGTGTCGAACTGATGAACTTGCAAAGGGGCTAAATTGACAACTCTCCACTCTCCGCTAACTAACGATTGTGATATGCTCTTGGACTACGGGCTTCGAGAATTCCGAGAGACTAACATACACACTCCTTCGTAGTACCTAACTATGAATGGTTTGAAGGCATGATCTATTGTCCACATGTCATGGAAAATGAACAACTTGGATCTACTCCAGGCTTCAGGCTTCATATATTTTCGATGCCCGACTTGTGTTTCCTCTCGAATTCATGAACTATGAATTCACAAAGGATAATGGATCAAAGACCCTCGTTCTATCGACAATCAATGGTTACGATTGGCTCTGAAAATCCAGGATTCGAGAGTCCTCTCTTCTCCAACCCTCACATCTCTGAACGTCGAATTGACGGAGGCTCAATATTCTCTCCACGTGTCCCTCCTTGACCGATAGTTGAGATTAACTATGACCTTCGGGCCTTTGGGAGTTTTCAAACCAAAACTTAATACTCCTCTATTCCTTCGGAGTACTAGGTCTCCGGACTAAAGGATCTGTCGCCACATGTCCTCCTCGATCAACGGTGAGGATCTCCTTCGCTATTAGAGATTTCTAGATGCACAACACTACCTAACCTCCAGAGTGTTGAGTTTCAAAGTGGCACAGAACCACGATCAAGCTCCACATGTCCTTGCAAATGAACGGATAAGATGGATTCCAACCGTCTAAGCTTCGAGAGTCATTGCTCCAAAACACTCCATGCCTCTGTTCTCCTAAATAGCCAGGCTTCCGGACTACCCCTGATATGCTAACACGCGTCTTATACTTCCAATGGTCCATATTAACTTCATGCTTCAAGACTTCAGAAGATTTGTCCCCTCCACATCAATAACATGAAAATGGCCAAACTCATGAAGTCCAAATGAATTAAAGGGGTTAAACCCTGCACTAATTACATATATCCAACGGTTGTCGATCTGTGCGCTCAGATATGATGACTGGAATCTATTTTTATCCTCTGCACGCTCCTTCTCCCATTTGGACTTAGATCCGATGGTCCAGATTTCTTCCCGCAACCAATCTGACGGTTGTTGTAGCTTCTGGTCCTGTTGCTACATAAATTTCCTTACAATGAAATACTGCTCAATTTTATCAAAGGCTTAACCTTTGACTTCTTCCTCTGCAATCCTGACTGCTTGGTCTATGCCTATGTTATACCTCCTGATCTTTCTACTTTTTCAAGTTTTTCAAAGGGACTTGTCCCTTTTCTTCTTCAACGAATCCTTCTACCTTCTTGGAAGCAAAGACGCTCTTTCTCCTGAGCTTCGACACTTTAAAATACTTAGCCTATGGTGCATGCCTTGCACTTTCTTTCTTCAGCTTGGGACTTTGACAGTCGCCTATGCACTCCTTGCACTTACTTTCCTTATCTTGACCAACACTTAACGAAGTGTCGCCTCTATGCACTCCTTGCACCTTCTACTTTGCATAAGCTCAGACTATATCTTCTAAGCTTAACTTTCTGGTGTGCCCACTTGGCAACCTTCTCCCAGAACTCGAAATAAATTTCTTGTGCAGTCCTTGTGCTAGCTCCTCAGAGTGTTCAATAAATCTGATGTGCACTCCCTTGCAGAGTCTTCCCTTCTTATTTCTTGACCTGTTATGATGTTCCCACCTGGCACGCTCTTCCCTAAACTCAAGACAGAGTTCTAGTGCACTCCTTGTGCTGGATCTCAGAGTATTTGGTTACTATGATGTGCACTCCTTGCACAACCTCCTCCTTAAGATTTTACACTACTCCAAGTGTAGACACACTCCTTGCACTCGCTCTGTGCACTCCTTGCACTCACCCTGTGCACTCCTTGCACTCGCCCTGTGCACTCCATTCACTATCCCTTATGAGCTTAAGAATAGTTCTAGTGTGCCCACCTAGCATGCTCCTCACAGAACTCCTAAATGAGTTCTCGAGCACTCCTTGCACAACCGTGAGAGCCCAAAACACTCATAAAACTACATACAAATAATTATATCTGTTACTGCAAAGGGAACACTTACACATCCATAACATTCACAAACATACACATAAAACATTCAAAGACATTAAAAAAAACTCATAAAACACACAAACAGAAACTCGTATGCATGGAAATATTCTTTTGTATTAGTAGTGAATGTTTTTTACACTGTGTACAAGACTGGACTACAATAGAGTCTCAGTTCTTTCTCCTCTCCTCTCTTCTTCTCTCCTACTTCATTCAGACTCTAATTATTCTCCTCCTAACTCTAATGAATTTTTGATACAAAGATCTTTTTACCAAGGAGGGGCTTCTCTCGCCTTCCTCACCTACCTTATTAAATTACATTAATAAACATCTAGTCTGAATTGGATCTAGATCCTCCTTCTGTCAACCATTAAAGGTGACTCTACACATTACAATAACTCAACATGTACAAAGACGGTGGCTCGACTTTCCTTGAGCCTACAAACATTAAATCACATTGAATTACATTAAAATTTTAAATTTAAGTTCAAAATGAGAGGGTTGGCCCCTCTCTTCTTTTGGAATTCATTCCTCCTAATGCATTGTTGCGTTGGAATGTTGATGTGATGCTCTTGCATCAACAAGTTTTGTGTAATGTATGCACCTAAGTCAAATGGAAAAGAATTTGACATCCGACCTCTAATATGATAAAAGAAAAAGATCCGATCTAAATAAATAAATTAGCATAGATCCATCTCAACCTCGAATATTTTAAGTAACAAAAAGTTGATACTTGAGTTTTTTTCATCCCTCTCGATGATTAATATATCATGGGTTAAGATGGATCTATGCTAATGTACCATTTAATAGTTATAGGCACAATGGATGCATTATTTAAAATTTGAACAATACATTTTTTTGTTTGCAATATATGTTCACTAACAAACATATATATAGAGCGATGACATGGATGATAAAATATTATCATAACAATATATATATATAGCGATGACATGGATGATAGAATATTGTCATAACCATGTCATGGAATTTTATAATATACATTTTAAAAATTTTAAAATGTTAAGTTACATATTTTTTCAAATATAATGAGGAATTTTATCATTTCTTTCTACATGTAATTGTTTTAGGATTAAACTAGAAGACCAACACAAACCAAGTGATTTGAAATAAATTTCCTAAATTTTTTTAAGTAAAAGAATGATATTTTCATTAAAAATAACCCGTTTTAGGATTAAACTAGAAGACCAACACAAACCAGGTGATTTAAAATAAAATTCATAAAAAAATTTAAGTAAAAGAATGATATTTTCATTAAAAATAACACATAACAATGAAATGTTCATGGCCAAGTGTTGGCCCTCCACCAATTTTTGGGGAAAGTTTGGTCAATTTTGGAGGTTTTGGCTCACTTTTGGACTTTGACACGCTGGTCAAAGTAGGAATGCCCAGGCGGAGCTGAGATCACGGATCTCACCTATTTTGAGGGTTATGTAGACCCAGCAAGGGGTCCTCTAGGGTTTTGTAATGGGTTTATGGGATGTCGACCCATGATTTTTCCCCGTGTTTAGGCCTTATTGTAAGATTTTGTAAAGTATAATAAAGGGGAATGTATTGTAGAAAGGGTAGTTCTGAAAAGTAGCTTTTTGCAAAGGAATGTATGTGCGTCGAGGCTTTGTGCTCGACTGTGATTTTGTAGCAGAAGCTAAGTGTTGTGACAAGAGATTGTGTCTCTGTGCATGTGACCTAGTTTTGGAAGGTAAAGAAGGAGGATCTAGTTCTTAGTTTGCAGATCTCCTATGATCAGAATCTAGACCAGGGGTCAAAATTTAGCCCAAAAATGAAAGTGTTCAGAATCACCTCAAAACAAATAGGTGTGTAGCCCTCGTCGTTATGAACCCAACACACTTCAAATGGGGTCAAACAGACATTGGATGAGTGAGATATTGCGATCTGTTCGATTTGCCAAACAGGCAAAAAAAGATGTTGATTGTACAGTCCGTACATGATGACATGGCAATCATTTATTGGCAGGTGTACGACTCACACGTGGCATAGGTACAACCTATGATGTGGCAAGTGGTGGCATGTCCATGTTGAGTTGGCAGTTTGGACGAATCATTGGTGGACATGTGGCATATTTTGTCAAATGGTTTGGTGCCACATGGCCCAGGCGTGGGCTGCCACATTGCATCGTGTTTCATTGGTTGTTTAAAATTATATGGATTCTGTGGGAATCGAACCTCGGATCCCCCCCCCAAGTTTCAACGCTTTGGCAATGTGTGGGCTACCACTAGCCCACACGGTGGTTCTTGTTAAACAAAAGGTTTTATATTTATTTAAGTTTGATTTGTATTAAGGTTTGGGCACGGTCCGGGCTGGGGCTAAGCACCAGCCCCCAGTCACATGTGGATTCTCATACGACCACAACCGCACGTGCACATTCAAATACCTACACGCCTGGACACTTGGTGCTTAACCATACGACTTGGAGCTAGCCCTTTTATGTGTGGAGGTGCAGTCACATGATCCATGCGTCCAACGGCTTGCGGTTAGTGGGCTAGGTTCCCTAACCGTTCTACAGTCGCACTCATGTTTCGGTTATGTACCGATTCTATGTTTAAGAACATAAAATCATGCAGAGGCTAGGTTCAACACACAGAGGTGCATTTTGGCGAACCAGAGATAGCAAGATTAAAGGAGGAAAATGGCAGGAGGCCTAACTTCTTCATTTTTTCTCCAAATGAGGTGTCGAAAAAGCCCAGCTAGGGGTTTTTGGATGTTTTGAATCCATTGGCACTATTTTCAAAGGAATTTGAAGACTTTTATTCCATTTTTTACACCATTGAAGTTTCTGGGAGCTATAGGGAGCTTAGGGCCATTGTTGATGGAGGCCATGCTCAGATGAGCCCAAGTCTATTTTCTATGATTGAATAGTCATTTTTGGCTAATTGTTATGCTCTGAACACATTGGGATAGGTTTCAGAGAAATTTAAGGACTTTTACAGGTTTTTTTTCCACAAGGAAGCTCAGGGAAGCTCAAGGCCACATGTAGAAGAGGTCATGCCCGGATGAGCCATGATCCGTTTTTAGAGTTCTATTAGTCATTTTTGGGGTTTTTATGTATTCTGAACCCAATGGTACAGTCAGTAAATCCATTGGAGTTGAGAAATATCTTGTAAAAGAATCTTTGACAAACTAATCCCAGAAAGCCTAGTCCATTGATGGAGGCTCAAGGAGATGTAGCCCAGTTGGGGGTGAACTCCCTTATCATCTTGTTATTGTTGTGAGTTTGCTAGTTTATTTGCTGCAAGTTATGTTTATTTTGTATTTTGTTTAAAACAAATATTTAACTTTTTAAAGACCTCACACATAAACATTTAAAAGACGCATGACTTTGACACATAAAACCTCTTGCATAACTAAGACATTGAGCAAGGTCCTGAAAAGTTTATTTTAATGGAATAGAGGGTGCTTGCATAGCATAACAAGTCAGCCCCCTATTTTCAAATCATCCTGTCTTGCGTGAAGTTCAACTCCGTGGTTTAGTGCATAGGAGTGACTGGATGTAAGATTTTGGCGAATAATAAAGAGGCGAAGCCATTTGTGGATGTAGCCCCACCCTGGGGTGAACCTCGTATATCTGGTGTCCCATGGTTTTCTTTGTTCAATGTTATTTTTGTTATGCATTTGCTTAAGTATTTTACTTATGATTAAGGGTAAATGAATGCTAGATTCAACTCACAGTGATAAGTGCTAAGTGCTCATGGTTCATAACCACTTGTTGTTACTGTGCTTATCTGTCTTCAATTATGCTCTACGATGTTAATGAGGTTAATAAGCTAATGCATGTTCACTTCCTAAGTGTTAACAAAATATTCTGCGAAGTGCTCTTATCACATAATTGTGTCCCAGCCTGGTTACAGACACCTGCGTCCTATAACCCCTCTGCTTCTACCTTGGGTGAGATTTCGCTTGCTTCGCAGGTGTCGCCGAAAGGGCCAGTAGTCGGGGTTTTGTTGGTGCATTGAACCCTGGGTCTGCCACTGTGCCAAAAAATGGTTCCATTATCGAGACCTAAAACTGTGATTGTTGGGAACTGAAGTAAAGAAACAAAAAATATATGTGTGTACGTTTGTTGCTGAAGTGCGCAGTACTCTACTTGACTTGCGAATCTTTGTGCCAAGGAAGTAAGTTGTTCTGAAGAAAAGAGGTAATATTCTAAAAGAGGTAAGCTTTGTGCTTTGGTAAGAGAAAGATAAGTGAAAATTTTTGTTTTGAAAACATGAATTTAAGTATGTTTAATATATTATGTCCTAGTCTGAAGGCTAGGGCGTAGTTGAAAGAAAGAGTTGATTTGAGTAAATTAAATGGAAATGAAGAAAGATATGTTATTCCTATGCATAGAAATAATTTTTAGACTGATAAGTGGATGTAGGAACCTAGAAAGATTTTTTGCAGATTGCAGGTCCAACACTATGATCCTAGGGGAAGTGCACAGTACAAAAAATATTGGGGAACATTTAAGAGAAAAAGAGGATTGACTTTGTGTTATAATTGCAGAAGGTCGAGACATATTGCTAAGGAATGTCTGGGGTAGGTCCTATTTGTCTTTGAAGTAAGGTTTTTGGTCATGAGGTTGAGGATTGTCCAAGGATTATTGCTAAAGTTGGAGGGACATAAGACAAGAAAATTATGAAAATAGTCAAGAGACTAAGGGTATGTTAGAAAGTCATAAATAGAAAAGGTCAGAGTAATTTCATACTATGTTATTATAGTTGGAAGAAATGATGGATGTTCATAAAGATGTCAGTTTACCAGAAAGCCTGAAATCAAAACAACACATAAATGCAAGAATATAAGACTTTGACATAGATTGTATAGTCTTGGATGAAGAAACACAAGTGAATATTATGACGGAAGAAACTTGGGAATTTTTGGGAAAGCCTATTGTGGTACGTTCTTTAGGAAGGATAGGCTTGTTTAAGGGCAAGATGATAACTTTATGTTGAAGAATAACTATTGTACCTACTATTGTTCATGGAACATCGACTAAAGAAGAATTTGAAGTTATTAGGTTCGTTAAGGACAACACCCCTTTCCCTCTTTTGTTAGGTAAGAATTGGATTGAGAAGGATCAAATCAGAAGGAAAGAAGATGAAGAAGCTACATAAAAGAAAAAGCAATAATTAAGGGATTTCATAGCTAGGAAAATATACCAACTAAGAGAAGAACGTAAGGATAAGTCGAAGAAACAGAGAAAAGTAACAATGCATGAGGGACATACAGAAAAAGAATTAGCTATAAAGGTTGGAAGAATGCAAGAAGGATTGAAGGGCCTATCTACCTAAGAGAGAAGTGTGCCCACTCAGGAAGTGTTAAGAAAATGGATATTAACTTCAGAACCTTTGAGGGTACCTCAACAGTGCGAAGCCACTACGCTAGGGGAAGATAAGAATAAAAATGGAAAGAGGATTCCAGAAACAATTAAAGAGACTCAGATAATATGAAAGAAGGCAAGGAAGCTCGATAAAAAGAATGCTAAGTTGGAAAAGCTACAAGAAGTTAAGGAAACCAAGTGGAAGACTTCACAGACCAAAGCCTTGTAGGAGGCAGGTTCACAGGATTTGAACCTCGCTGGAACAACAGGTCCACGCAGATTTGGACTTCGCCCTGGTGAAGTTATATGACCATTGGAGGCACCCCAACCATTAGAAGGATGCTCCATAACGGTTAGGAAACACATTTATGGGTTTATAGATTGCTTTTGGACGTTGAGACCGCGCCATAATGACTAGATTTACATTAATGGAAGTGCCTAACTCCCGTTCTTGTCTGTTGGAAGATCTATCACACTGCCATGCTTATTGAACTCGTCGATTGTGGTATTGGGACCACTTTTTTTTACCCGTGATTGACTGAGATAAGTCAAGAAATGTCCACATGTCAAATTTTGTTGCATGTCATTATCTGAAAGTATACCCCGCCTGTCTATCTGATTATTTGTTGTCTGTCAAAAGCTAGAATGTTGGGCAAACCCAATGGCCTTGAGAAGTCTGTCTAGGAATTTCTTAGGAAACTCATGGCCAATAGTCTTGTATCTGAAGGTATTCAAGAGTTGTCGACTAGGGGACTGCAGGCTTCCCCTTCGACCAGACGTCGTTCCACCCACATCAACCCCGTAACTGAACAAAGAAGCAAGAACCACAGTGATCTGGCTAACGTGAAGCAGATCCCGTCAATCCTACTTGAGTATATTTCACCTCTAGCTGACGTTGTTAACTATGATAGTATCCCTCACGATTTGGAGGACTCTGTGTTCAGTGTGTACATTCCAAAAGGAAATCACATAGCATGAATTCAGTTAGGTCAGATCTCGTTGTTGAAGCATAATGACTTCAACTTAGGATACCAGAAGAACTACACCACATTAGCTCCTCACCATTAATTAATGAAGACAACTGGAAAGAAACCTCACCTCATCTCAAATCCATGGGTCAAGGGGTTGGCGCAGTCAACCATATTAAATGTAATGAAGATTCCACATTTTGGCTGCCACCAGGAGGTTAACGCTTGCGTTAAACTCTTTCTATCATGCTATCATGGCGGATATATATGGCTTGACAAAAGAATTACTGTGGTTCTGATGCTGATCCACCAGATCATAGGTTTAAGTTTGAAGGGTCCTGACCCACAATAGTTCTACCCAAGAAAGACCTCAGACCGTTCTTTATCACAACACATCAAAGAATCCTATGGAGAGGTAGAACAGGGGAAGCGAGGTTACAAGGTAGCCTCCATACAGGATGGTGCAGTGCGCCTTACTTGTCAACTCTTAGTTGGCAAGCTAGTGAGGAATAACCACCCCACACAGGTCACCGTGTTCATGGTGGACCTCGCAGGAAAGTGTGTTGAGGGCCTGTAGATGAATTGGGTGAACTACCTCGTCAACAAGTTAGAAAAATATTGTCGTGAATCCCAAGACTTAGGATATTAGTTTCACTACAGTTGGTTTATCATCCTGCTTGCATTTCTGGCTTGGAAGATGCCTTAAGCAGCTAATTTCCCAGAGATTGAACCTATGGATCCCCTGGCCACTAAGTTTTCCACCATGTGGTATACCAATGACATGATGAAGCAATGGTAGTCTAATGTCATGTTTCACAGATATTATCAGCAAATAAAAGTCGCCATTGAAGCATTCCCTCGTATGACACAATGTACCTTGCATCAGTACTGACCCATAGAGAAGTTCCGCGTTGATCCCCACTTCATTTACATCACTGTGTGAAGAGATGAGCACCAAGAAGAATTACAATCATATTATAATCTCGCGGATGAAGATATGGAACAGATTATAAGGGAATGGCCAAAAGAATTTCTTGTACCCATCGCAAATGCAAAGTTATCCGACACAAAAAATATAAGAAGCCCGATGGTTATGTGAGATGAAGATGTCAGACAGTCCAGTGGGATGAAGAAGCAGAAGGAACACAAAAAATAGGTTGAATTCCATGACATAGACAGTGACGAAGAGGATGAATAGGAAAACTCTGAAGATAACGGGTCTAGCTCGCCAGGAGGAGGAGAAGACAAAGCAGAAGGACAAGGAGGAGGATATGAAGGAGAAGAAGAGAAAGCAGGAGGCAAAGATATAGTTGACCTCCCTCCATCACCATTTGTAGGAGCTAGCACCCTATTACCTCAAGATCCCCCTGTTGTGATAGTACAAAAGAGGAAAGTCACTTCGAAGAAACCTTCAGCAAGGAAGAAAATGTGCACCAATAAGCCACAGTTGGAAACCACTCTCACTGACGATGACATTATCCTAGTCCACGAAGCTATGGAGGATTCCTCTGAAGACATGTTGCATAGATATGAAGAGAAACAAGTGAATTTATATGAGAGGATTCAGAGGGAGTTGAAGGAAGTGCAGCAGGTTGTTCGCTTGGTCTGCGCAGTGCCTACTCCGCCATCTACACCTTCCTCATCATAGACTGCAGACTTGGGGGATGAACCAACCCAACTAAGAAGGCTTGTCAATGCAACAGAATCTCGCTTCCAGAGAGCTCAGGAAGAGAAGGAGAAGGCTACAGAAGCCTTGCAAAAAGAGAAAGACGAAGTCCTAGTACAGTTACGAGCAATGCAAGACAGTGTAGATGGATATGAAAGCAAGAAAGCAGAGATTTAGGAGGAAAATAAAGTTGGTGAAGCCCAGCTATAGAAAGAAAAAGAGAAACTTCTCCCAGGGAAGGCAATGGTCAAAGAAGCAGTAAGCAAAGCGTGTCGCTTTATGTCAGGCTTGGTACAAGAGGAGAAAGATCATGTTGAAGCTCAAGTAGCAAAGCCTACAGAGACTTTCCAACAAATTTAGGCTAGGATAACTGAAATAGAGGACCGAACAGTGCCGAGAACCCCATAGGAGGTTCATGACCAGAGGGAGGAGTCATCCAAAAACATAGTAGAAAGTATAAAATCCCTCGCCTCAGCATGTAAACAGTTGAGTGACATAAGTGCCCAGACGTATTAATTCCTCGTCGAGGATCTAGATTTAAAGAAGAATGAAGCACAACAGCAAGAATTTTCATTGCAGGCACAGATGAAGTTGCTCACAGCAGTGGAAAGGATGAAGAGATCCCATGATAAAATCACAGTACAAAAACAGATCACTACCCTCCAGGGTAAGGTGATGGAAGTAACACAAAAGTTACAACCTGTGTAGGACGAAGCTTGCAAGGTGTTCAAGGAGATTGATAGCCAATGTTCACAGTTAGATCAAGTAGTTGCAGTAGTAGAATAATGCCTAGAAGGGCCTGTTACAGAGTAGATAGTCCAGGATCTCACGGACCAAGTTTTGGGGAAACTTTGGTCAATTTTGGAATTTTGGGCCCACTTTTGGACTTTGATATGTTGGTTGAAGTAGGAACTCCTAGGCGAGGCTGAGATTGCAGATCTCACCTATTTTTAGGATTATGTGGACTCAATAATGGGTCCTCTAGGGTCTTGTAACAGGTTCATGGGATGTCGGCCCATGGGTTTTCCTCATGTTTAGGCCTTATTGTAAGATTTTGTAAAGTATAAATAAAGGGGAATGTATTGTAGAAAGGGTAGTTCTGAAAAGTAGCTTTGTACGAAGGAATGTATGTGTGTTGAGGCTTTGTGCTCGACTATGATTTTGTAGAAGGTGTTAAGTGTTGTGATAAGATATTGTGGCTCTGTGCATGTAACTCAGTTTTGGAAGGTAAAGAAGGAGGATCTAGTGCTTAGTGAACAAATGTCCTGTCTTAAGCGAAGTTTGACTCTATGGCTTAGTGCACATGAGTGATTGGATGTAAGATTTTAGTTAATAATAAATAGGTGAAGCAGTTTGTGGATGTAGCCCCACCCTGGGGTGAACCACGTATATCTGGTGTCTCATGGTTTTCTTTGTGCAATGTTATTTCTGTTATGCATTTGCTTAGTTCTTTGATTATGATGAGTAATGAATGTATATTTTGTTGCTTAAGTATTTTACTTATCATTAAGGGTAAATGAATGCTATATTTAACTCACAGTGCTAAGTGCTAA
>SNQJ01S0168191.1:5911-20809 GCA_010110895.2 Picea sitchensis
CTGAGGGGGAACAACAGGATATGATTGTTGGTAAAGGGGAGGGGGTTAGTAAGGATTTCCTCCATATGCCGGTGGATACAGAGGTGTACCATACATAGTGGGTTGTGGTACCAGTCAATCCATCCACTGAGTGAGGCATTCCTGGTTTGTCTTCGCAAAATGGCATGGGTCTTGGGGCGTCAGGTAGTACTGTATATAAGTATCTTAACTATGAATAAATGAGTTCGAACTCTTAGGCCTTGCTAATGGCTTCTTCTTCAGACTAGGGGAAGGTGGCGGCCACATCTTTGGCAAGGAGGGAAACAACTGATTTGAGGAACCAATTGAGACATTGTTGGGGGGTAGTGTCAGCTTTGCAAAGGCTACGTCGCTGACGCCATTCGTGGATGTGGTCGACAATGTGTGTAGAGGCAGTTTGTTTGAAATCTGAGAGTAGTTCAAGGCCATTGTCATGGCGAATGGGTAGTTGAAAGAAGGTCAAAAATGCTTTGGCCAAGGATTCAAAAGTCGCGTGGGACCCAGATATTTCTTCGACATACCATTTGGTGGATGGGCCAGTGAGTGTACATTGAAATAACCTCAATCGGATGGAATCGTCCATGATGTTGTTCGAAGAACACCATAGGTGAAAGGTCATGATATGGTTGGTAGTATCATCTCTTGCTTTTCCTTCAAACTTGGGGATATCTGAAGGGAGTTTGGTAGGCATTGCAAGCCATGTGGGGTTGTGGAATATGGGATCATTGGTGAGTTTAGTCAGATCCGGTATGTTGAGGGAAGCTAAATATGACATATGGGGTGGTGGTGTAGGATTAGTTCCAGCCATAGTGTGAGTGTTCTGAGCACTTGAACCTTGGAGGGGATGAGGTGGGTTTGTACTTCCCCCTTGAGAGGAAGTTGCCCCCTCACTTCCATGTAAAGGAGAGCAAGTGGAAGGTGGCACTTGGGAATTGGACCCAAGTAAGGTGGAACCAAGCAAAGATGATCCCAAGATAGTGGCACTCACAAGAGTTTGAGAAGGTGGAGCCGATGAGTTGGCAAGACTAGGAACTCCCCCTAGAATAGGAGGGAGATTTAGCAAGTTTCTAGAATGATGGTGGTTCTGTGGGTCCCCTATGATGTCTGACTAGTTGAGTGAATGTGTGCGAATGGTGGTGAGAGAAATAAATAAACAAGAGACTTTGCTACAATTTTTGAACTTTACACGATATATATCCAAATCAAATGTAATCAAAGTGCATCATACATTAAGTGTTTTGATAAAGAAGAATATATGTGGATAGGTGGGTTTTGTCCGTGTGGGGGAACAAATAAAACAAATGCTTGTGTCCTAAAAGACGTAACGTCCTTCCTCTCAAAATAGCACTGGACCTTCCAATAGCGCTCGACAGTGGGTTCGGAAGCCACTAGAAGCAATCAATTACAATGAAGGGTAGAGGGGGCATATCCCGAAAGAACTGGTGATATTTCTCAATAGCCACACAAAATCCGATCAAGGTGCAACTGCAACCCACAATTTCCACCTGGATAGATGTCCTAAAATTTAGTTACTAGGTACCTCGGTCAAAGTGAGACATTTAGATTTTCAGCCTAAGAAATGGGTCACGGGATGGATCCCGTCTAGGATGTGGGTGCCTCAACGGGGGACGCACAGAACAACCGGGCCTCGGCCTTCAACCCTTCCCGGGTATCTCCCTGCCTTATGGTGTTAGGAACACTTGACTTGGAGGATTTAAAGTTCCCTATTTAACAACTTCTATTGTTTTGAAAATGTGAGAACCAAATAACAAGGAGTTATTTGGATGCCTATCCCCGAAATCCTATCTAGACTAGAAGATTTCTTTTGGCACCTCCTGTGGAGGAAAACTTAGTGATTTTTTAGAAAAAATTTAGATGTGGTTGTTTGAGAGATTGGGGGTGTGAGCCAATCTCATTGAAATTAAGTGGTAGCGGATAGTTTCGTCAAGAAAAGGGTGGGGTGTTCCGGAATCCCTTTGGAGGAAACTTACTTCAACCTCCACGTTTCAAGATGAAAACTATGTGAGTGAGAAGTGACTTTTGTGTGTGAATGAGTGAAAGTGTGCCAATTGTTTAATGAATTAGGTGTCACCTTGTTGCATGTGGACTTCGCTTGGTCCTTACAAGTCTTTGATTACCTATTTAACTAAATGTCATTGGTACAACCTTGCATAATTCAAAAGTCCCTAGGAAGTTAGCATGTGGACATGTGGGTCATTTACTATTCCATTAACTCCCTAATGTGATTTAATCTAAGAAATCTTTGAAACTATCCTAGATTGTGATCATGTGGGCATGTATGTGCCCGTTACAAAACCTTTAAACTTCCATAGTGATTTAATCTAAGAAAGTAAATTTCAACACTATCCTATCTTTGTTGCATGTGGGCATGTATGGGCCCGTTAAAATCTTGAGATGTGTTTGAAAAATAAACTAAGAGGAGTCTCCAGGGGGCTATTGTTCTCTCTTAAATATTTTATCTTTTTAAGGGAGATGAAATTGTCTTTCAACCTCTTTTTGATTCTCAAGATCGCTTTGGAGCACAAGAGAAGAGCATACTCAATGTTTGATATCCAATTTCTAGTCCCAATGCAAGTTTTATATGTGATGTAGAATGATTCCAACTTTTAGTCAAAGAAAGCCATCCATGTGGTGAAATAAAAAGAAAAAAGAGGAAAAATAATGATTTTTAACCCCTACATGCCTATGTGTTTTGACTAATCCCTTTATATGAGAGGGACTGTAAGTATGGTGTATATTACAACATGCATGGAATCATCTTTAAGAAGGCTATGGGCCTTCAACAGATCATAAAGAAGATTACAATGTGTTCTTTTTTTCACAGGTGCGTGGGTTTCATACTAGAAAGAGGCACTCTGAGTGCCAATGTGCAAACTGAAAAAGATTTTTGAGCACAGGTGTGCAGAAAGCGTTGAGTAATGCAATGATTTTGGTGCACATGTGCACGATGCACGACTGTGGGCCAATAAACCCGTGCACAACTGTCACATGGCCGTGAAGAAAATTCTGGATGGAATTCTCTCAACTCATCTTTGAATTTGATGTTTTGTAGGTCGGCTTGGGCCGGTTATGGTGCCTACAGGTTAAATAAGTAAAAAGAAGAGCTAAAATAACCCAAGTGGAGTAGGAAATTGATACCTTTCCCCAGTGGAGTCGTCAATCTATTTTGCCTCTTTTGTCACCTAAATGAGCAAAATCGAGGTGCTTACAAGCTTAGTTGGGTTAGCTAAGCAAGACAATAGTAAAGGAAAGGGTTAGAAGAATAAACATAAAAGACTAAGATAAGAATTAAACTAGGAAGGGAAAAACAATTAAACTATTGTGCATAAGGACATAAGAACAAGAAATAAACAAGACTCATGCCACCAATGGAAAGGATTGTATTAGTGAAAAGAAAACACCAAAGAGAAAGGGACCTTTGGGTCCCTTCTTCCTCTAAAGGAGGGCTCTTGGACCCCCAAGATTGAGCTCTTCTTACAACTTGAAAACTTGAAAGAAATGGTGAAATAATCCCAAGATAACCCACTCAAAAGGTAATGTGGATTGCCCAAATGGAATGGTGCTAGTATTCTCTTGATGAGAAGAGAGGTTTCCCCAAGAGAATAGTAGCAGCATAACCTTGCAAATGAATTCCTTGAAGATGTAGTGCACCCATAGCCTTGTTTTATAGCACCACTTTGAGGTATTGTGCAACCAACATTTAGTGTGAAAAGGGGTTGTTTAGGGTACCTTTAGGTCTTTGACTAGCCACCCAACCAGATCCAGCTGAGATTTGGATGTCAAATCGACTTGTAAGATGAACCAGAAGTGGGTGGGAGGCCGACCAACATCATAAATGCGTCGTTCTTAGGTGTGTGTGGATTTTAGTGTTCACACTCGTGCATCATGTGCATGTGCACTTTTGTTGCATTTCTTGATGGTCCATGTCGCATGCCCTGTATAGTCATAGCGCATCCTGATATTATAACTAGTTGGATAGTTTTGGACCTTTTGGAAATGATTTTTTGGTAATTTTGGTCCATGGGTGAACTAATAGTTGTTTGAAGATGTTGGATTCCTGTAACAATTTGTGGACGAAATTTCAGTGATAACACCTGTCATTGATGAATTGTTAGATGAACTACATGGAGAAATCTATTTCACAAAATTGGATCTCTGTTCAGGGTATCATCAAATCAGAATGAAGGAAGAAGATATCTGAAAAACAACATTCTGAACTCATGAAGGCCATTATGAATTTTTTGTCATTCCTTTTGGCCTTACAAATGCACCTTCCACATTCCAAGGGTTGATGAACTCCATTTTCAAGCCCTTGCTTTGAAAATTTGTGTTAGTATTTTTTGATGATATACTAATCTATAGCAAGTCTTGGGAGGATCATGTGTGACATGTTGACAAGGTTATACAACTACTAAAGGAGCAACAACTATATGCCAAACTATCCAAATGTTTCTTTGGACTAAAGGAGGTAGAGTATTTGGGTCATATTGTATATCATGAAGGTGTCAAGGTAGACCCTAACAAGATTAAGGCCATGATGGATTGTCTGATTCCCAAAACATTGAAGAATCTTAGAGGATGTTTGGGTTTGACAGGTTACTACCGCAAGTTTGTTTGGAACTATGGAAGAATAGAAGCACCTTTAATGACACTAACTAATAAGAATGAATTTTCATGGACTCTAGAGGCGACTAAAGCTTTTGAACAACTTAAAGAGGTGATGTGTAAAGCTCCTGTATTGACCACTCCAGACTTCACAAAAACCTTTATTGTAGAATGTGATGCCTTGGGAAATGGAATTGGTGTTGTCCTAATGTAAGAAGGAAGGCCCCTAACTTTTGAAAGTCGACCACTCAAGGGAAATGACTTACACAAACCCATTTATGAGAAGGAAATGATGGCAATACTACATGCATTGAAGAAATGGCGTCGTTACCTAATAGGGAGGCACTTCAAGGTCAAAACAGATCATGATAGTCTTAAATACTTCTTGGAACAAATATTATCTTCATAAGAACAACAAAAATGGGTAACCAAGATATTGGGTTATGATTTTTAAATCGTCTATAAAAGGGGAAGAAAAATGTTGTGGCAGATGCACTCTCAATAATGGATGAAGATATTGAGGCCTTTCTCTGTGCTATCTTGATCATCCAACCCGATTGGATAATAGAAGTAAGGGATGAATGGAAGAATGACCAAAAAGTGTGGACTCTCATTCAAAGGTTGCAGCAGGATTCCAAAGCATCAGATACATTTACATGGAAAAATGATTCACTATGGTACAAAGATCGCTTATATTTATGTAATAACTCCCAACTCAAACAAAAGGTACTATTGGAATTGCACACCTCTCCAGTAGGAGGGCACTTGAGATTTTTGAAAACCTACCATAGAGTCAAGAAGGATTTTTTTGGGGATGGCCTTAAAACTGATGTTCAAAGGTTTGTGGAAGAATGTTTGTTTTGCCAACAAAATAAGGTGGAAACAATTAAGACCCCAGGTCTTTTAAAACCATTATCCATCCCAAGTCAGCGCTAGGAGGAGGTTTCCATGGATTTCATCATAGGGTTACCACAGTCTGAAGGAAAGAGTGTCATCATGGTGATTGTTGATAGAATGACCAAGTACACACACTTTTTTGCACTCTCTCATCCCTTCAAAGAAAGTACAGTTGCCACCGCATTCATGGAGACAGTTCAAAAGCTACATGGTAGCCCAAAGATTATTGTAAGTGACAGAGATCCCATCTTCACTAGACATTTTTGGATAGAAATATTTTCTTGTTTGGGTACTCAATTGGCTCATAGCTCATCCTATCATCCTTAATCTGATGGAAAAACCGAGATAGTGAACAAATGTTTGGAAGGCTACCTTCATTGCTTTGTCTCTGATAAACAAACACAATGGTTCAAATGGTTACCCTTGGCAGAATGGTGGTATAACACTTTCCCCATGCATCGGTGGTATAACACTTCCTTTCATACCTGAACAAAAATGACACCATTTATGACACTTTATGGATACCACCCTCCTTCCATCACTTCTTCTCTAAAAGAAAATCTAAGGTCTGTAGGAAGATCAAGATCGAGAATCCCAAACAACAAGTTCTCCAAATCTAAAGGACAACCTAACCATGGAAAAAAATCGCATTAGAACAACAAGCAGATCAACATCTAGTGAAATAAGTTTTGGCTAGGGGATTGGGTGTTTTAAGAATACAACCATACAAACAGATGTCCCTGGCAAGCCAAGAAGGATAATAAATTGGTCAACAAAGTACTATGGCTCTTATAAGGTGTTGCAAAATATTGGTACCTATAGAATACAATTGAGTTTCATGCATCTTCAATGGTAGTACACCTGGCTTCCATGTTTCATGCTTAAAGAAGGTTATACAAGATCCTAAATTCAAACTATATTTTAAAACTTGACGAGGAAGGAAAATCATATTGGAGTCAAGCCATCACTGACACAAGAATTGGCCACCGAGGAATAGATCCATTTTTAGAGTATCTCATTAAATGGAGGAAACTACCAAATAAAGATTCCACTTGGGAAGATGAGTCTCTTTATACGTAAGCATCCAAAGTTACTCAAGCTGCCAAGGGACAACACCCTGCCTGGGAGGGGCATGTTAAGCCCTAGGCATCGCTCATTACCCTTAATTGGGGCATACCATAATAGTACGTTATTTTATTGATGTCGCCTTTAGGCCATTAGTTGTAATTATACCTCCTAGTCTCCTATATATACCAAGGGAGACATTTTCATTTTGAATCATCTGTACTTGGAACATTTAAGTGGAGTAAAGGAGGTTGCCCCTAAGAGGCTGACATTCACCATTCTTTCAAGGCATTTGAAAGTAATTTTTCCAAGGTTTTTTTGTGCTATATTGATATTTGGTTCTTAACAAAAAAAACCCATATTTTTGCATAAAAAACATGAAAATCAACCCCCAAAACAAAAATTGGGTCTACCCGTAGCACCATTTTTTCAACTGGGGCCAAAATTACAACATTGTTCAAACATGGCCTTCAAAACTCGGAAATTAGGTCATAAAAACCTTAAAATCAACTCATAAATAAATAAAATATCGTTACTTAAAGTAAAAAAAAAAAAAAACGTTAAAATTATAGATAATTTGAAATCGGATTTTTAGCAAATGGTACCATTAAAACCAAAACCTCAAAATCAACCATCAAAAAAGTATTGTTACTAGTAGCACCAATTCTAAAATTGGGGTATTAAAATGACACATTTTTATAAAGTGGTAAAAGAAATCATCATTATTGTAAACAAAATCATAAAATCAACCCTTAAATGCTTACTTTTTAAATCTTAGTTTATCACTCCAAGCACAAGGTAATACATAATGTCGTGAAAAATATCACACTATACTTTAAAAATTCAACATCTCTTTTTAATATTTTTTTTACTTTTAATAAAAAAACGTAAATACAAGTTATGTTGAATGAAACATAAATCATTTCTTAAAAGTATTGTTATATTGTCCATATTCAAAACATATGAGCTAACAACTTTTATTATATTATCCATAATCAAAACATATAATTCATAAAACATAAAAATGATTCATAACTTCATGTAAGATCATATGTAAGTTCAATGCTCATTTCTAGTTACCATACAAATATCATATGGATTAAAAATGCACAAATTGTTTCATACACGTATTCACATTGACTCATGGATTCTGAAATACCATCAGAGGATACATTTTCTTCATATTAATTATTGGATGAAGATGTAGATGATTCATACTCTTCTCTATTATCGATGAATGCACCATCTAAATCTACATGCATTCCCAACATTTCATATGCCAAAATCCTTTTAGATCTACGAATAGGTTCAACAGACCCCCATCTTTCATTTATTTCTTGTGGAAACAACCTCTTTATAATCTTTGATTTCTTGGAGAGAATATTTCCTCTCTTTGTCAAATTGAAGTCATAAACAAGTATGTCAACATCCTTTAATTTTAAGAGGTCAGTGTGACGACTAGTGTTATTTTGACCCTTTCTTTTTCTCTTTCTATTAACATGTTTCTCAACCACCATCTCTAGATTGTACACACCATTGAATGGGTGTGTACTTGTTTCATTCCAATGCACTTCAATCGCAATAACATCTTCATTTTCTTCCTCGATCTTTATAACCTTTGCAATCCATAATGGATAACCATGTGAATCTTCACTCGCTAAGATTGAAATCATGCTACCCTCTTTAATATCTTGTATTGAACCCCTGTAAAGGTCTTCCATGGATTCATGTTGTTCACATGACCTTCATGAACCAATGTACATTTCTCTTTCCTCTGCTTGTGTAAACTCAATATCACCTTGAGATTTTATTTTTTCAACAATGTTTCTTTCTTCGGATTCATTTGGAATATTTTGTGGCTAATGAAATGGAGCCTTCAAAAGTGTATCTTCATTTGTGGAGATTGAAATTATGTCACTTTGATTATTGAAAAAATATTTCCACCAAACAGAATCAACAACATCAAAGTATTGATATTGTCAGACAGTTGGTTGAGGTTGATGTATAGTTGGTATGGATTGTTGGTTGTCAATGATGTCAACTATTGTAGAGTGATATTGTAGATTGATGTCAACCCTTAGTGATTGATGTCAACCCTTGGAGAAAGTATGGTAGTGGAGCCCGGTAGCACAAAGGTTTGGGTAATGGACCCAAGTTTGTTTGATGTAAAGATAATTTATTATTGTCTTGTCATGGTTGATAATAAGTACAAATGGATGAACTCCAAAGTGGTTCCCTTATGGTGAAATACCTCATGGGAAGATGCTTTGCAGATTGAGTTATCCTAGAAGTATGGTTAGAGAACCCATGATTATTTGTGGAATAATGATATGAATATCAATGAATTTGTAAATGATACTATCCTATATGGATATCGCTTTTCATTCCATTTCTGGTGGTATATGAAACGTCACATAACTCCTCACGGTTTGATAGTTATGGCCTTACGAAGTTGGAGGACCCTCTTATGTCATCTAGAAGCCCCAAAAGGTCGAAGTAGTCAAAGTGGTTTAAGAGATTTTAGAAGGTAAATAATAAAGTGAAGTGGCGAGTGTCCTATAATTCAAAGTGAATACAAAATAAATTATTTAAATAATAAATTTAATGGATAAATTATAATTGGGATAACCCTAAAATAAGGAAAGTGGGAAAAATGAGCTAGAAGATGTTTTTAAGGAAGCTACTTGGAGAGTATAAATAAGAGGCAAGGCTCTCTCATTTGAGACACACTTGAGCATATTGAATACCTATAGGTTTCTGAGGTAACCAACGGATATCTAAGCCTAATTTCTTAGGGAATGTGAAGAAAAGAAGGTTGGAATTCAAGGAAGGATAAATTCTTTTGATGATGCTTTCTAAGGTATGTTATTTATAGGTCATATCACCATTTTCACAATAAACTGTTTTCTAGAATGATTCAGACCATGAAATTTCTATGCCAATGAGTAAAAATATTCAAGTATCTGTGGTAATAAATTCATATTTTGGGTTGTTTTATTTTTGGAGTTACACTCCGTGGAAAATAGGGTTTGTGGCTAGTCCTGAAACTAGTCAAAAACAGGTGTTTCGGGTAAGAAAGTCATAACATATTCATAACAAATCCAAATTGAGTAAGAAAAAATGTGTTGGTTATATTACAGTCTATAGTATGTTTTTTAACATTGTTATACCAATTCAAAAAATATTACGTGTAGGGAACGCTCTACAAGGTCACCCTCTAGAACAAGCCAGAATTCAGCAATGTATGCCATTCTTGCTATAACTCCTTTTCTAAGAGATTCCAAGTACTAACACCTGGAGGAATTGCATAAAACACACTGAAGATAATTTTGTATCAGTTTCATATGTTTATTCATGACAGGTACACAATTAGTATTATTTCAAGTTAGGGTTGTTGACTAATCCAAAACTAGGCATGTGAGACTAAAGAAAAGTTTGATGAAAATGCTAGTCTCTTGTCGTTAAAGTTAAGGAAGGTTTAAAGAAATGTTATCATATACACCATGTCTATTGTAGAGTTACAAATCATATTTGGATGATCAAATTAATGAGGGCATTTGGTTGAGGTACATGTCGGGTACATGGTTGAGACAAGTAGTTGATGAGTTGGCACATACATGAGGTGTATAGTATATGATATTGGTACATATTGATGAGTCATAGTTGATTATTAGTTGATACATTATTGGTACATACTTGGTACATGGTTGGATGCACTTTTTTATGGTACAGGTTGATTATAGGTTGGTTGGTACATGTTGGTGCATGGTTGATGCACTTGTTTATGGTACAGTCTGATTACTGGTTGGTTGGTACATGTTGGTGCCTGGTTGATGCACTTGTTTATGGTACAGGTTGAGGTACAGGTTGATGCATGGTTGATGCACCTTTTTATGGTACAGGTTGGTTCATGGTTGATTCACTTGTTTATGGTAAAATTTGATTATAGGTTGAGGTACAGGTTGATGAATGGTTAAATTTTATTGGTACAGTGGTGTAGGAGCATCTCTCCACGTCAGCCAGCCAACCAGCCAACCCACGTCAGTGCATGCATTCAATGGGAAGAGGTGCAGCCTCATTTCAAATTTGAAATTGAATGTAACTAATGTTGTAGGTTGTTGAGCCATGGAGTTGTACCTTTGCGCAGGCATTAGAGTAGATAGCCTTGAATTTTTGTAAGGATGAGATCTAGATCTGATTCTAGACGAGACAACCCATTCAATGTAATTGAATAGGGTATGTGAGTTTGGAGGGAAGAGCTCAAAGATCCCCCTCATGTAAAAGATTGAGAGATCTTCTTTGTATTATCAAAGTAGTAGCAAGTAGAGGAGAGATAGAAGTAGTATGCAGAGAGATTTGAGAAGGAGCTGAGACTCTGTTGAAGTTCGTGCTCATAACACCTTTGTAAAGAGACTTTTTTATTAATACAAACAGAAGCAGTTTTTCCTGCAAGTATTTCTGTGTTGAATGAATGTCTATGTGTGTTCTTTATATGTTTTAGATGTATGTTGTAGGTATGCATTTGCAGGGGTTGTTTGATTTCAGGGTTAGAGGTCTTTGAGGCTTCAAACCAGGAGGGTGTGACAGAATGCTGCTGGTTCTAATAGCCGTGCACAGAGGGTGCATTTTTGAATTCTGTGGGTTCATACAAAGGCGTGCTAGGAGGGCACACCAACTGAAATCATCAACTCAGAGGAAGACCTCAATGTTGCTAAATACCTTGGAGGTAAGGCTATGTATGAGAGACACAGTTGCAGATAGAAACTTTGATGTGAGTTATGTAGAGCTCTACCAAGTGGGCATTGAGCATATGCATAGGTTGCATTGAAGAAGAACTCTGCTGTGAGTTCAAGGAGGACCAGAATCACTAAGGATTCTGAGAGCTCTACCAAGAGGGCATTGAGTAGGTGCATAGGGTGCACAGGAGAGGAAAAAACTGAAGGATGTTCTGTGAGAAGACACTCTAACAGGTTGACATCGAGTAGATGTGCAGATAGAGCACAGAAGGAAGAACTCTTTGAGTTCTGAAATTGAAGAAGATTCCATAGATGGATCTTCGCAGGGTTGTTGAGCACCCTGAAAAACTCAGCAATAGGTTGCTTAAGCAAAGGATTGCCAGGAGGGCATCAGAAATTCTCCATCTAAAGGAGAAGGAAAAAAGGACTGAGTTCCATAGAAGTTTGAGTAATGGGAAAGCTCAAAAGAGATAGCACTTTGCATGCAAAGACTCTGCAAGGAGCACAGAAGTCAAAGAATTCTTTAAGGATTTGAAGGGATAAAGCTCAGGAGGAACAACGTCATTGAGAACGCAGGAGAGACTCAAGGTAAAGAGTTCACATAGGAGAGGAGTAAAGGTTGAGGCCTTTTGCACTTGGATAATTCTTCCAAGTCCGAGAAGAAAGCGCAGAAGCTCAGGAGGAAGCATAGCTGTCATTGGATCAGCCGAAGAGATCTAGACCCTTGAAGTTTCCATGTCCAGGAAGCAGTGGGAGGAACACATAGGAAGACAAGGTATGAACCATCAGATCTTAGTCAGAAAATATGACAGCCATTGGATCTATCAGGAGTTGCACGAGGGTTAAGCCTTCGTGAACAGAGGTGAAAGTCCCAAAGAGTGCAAAGTTATCGGTATTTCAGAGGTCCTAATGACGAGAGGTCGGGACACTTCACAGTGAAAGTCCCGAAATAGCGAAAGGATCGCATCCGTCCATTGGAAGGAGGACACGTGTTGCAAGATCACCCACATCGGAGATTCGGACATCAGGAAATAGAAGAGGAAGGAGTCTTTCAACTTTGCACCTGGTGAAGTCTCGAAATGATTTAGACTGTCCATCCATGGAGGACACATGGCGGAGATCGAGAGTCAATCAGGATTTTGGATAATGGGGATTCGAGTTGACAGAGGAGATTGTGTCATAGGCGGTCATAAGTCATGAAATCGTGAAATGATGAGGACCGTCCATTTGAGGGAGGACACGTGGTAGCAATCCAGGATTTCAGGGAAATTCCCGAAAGGAAGAGTCCATCAGGATTTTGGATATCAGGGAATTCAGGAGTTCCATTGACAAGAGATCGGGCTCTCATATTGATAAGTCCCAAAGGGAATAAGACTTTGGTCTTATGAGAAGTGTTCATATGGGCCAAGGCATAGCCCAGGGGACTAATTGTTGATTGAAGTCTTATTGGCATTTTAGGAGATCAAGGGGACAGAGGTTCTTGACATCAGAACTCTGTGAGTCCTGAAACCCAAAATTCATGGTCGTGTATAGAAGACCGTGAGCAAGGAAGAAGGACCTATGGATCAAAAATTCAAGATTCCAGTGAGGAATCAAAAGATCCTCTTCGGCTCAGGGAAGTGAATGAACGATCATGTAAGCAGACTTTGGCCTAAGGGTCAGAAGGGGTCTATGAGGCATCAAGTTTGGTATCAGAGCTTTGAATATTGTCTGTAGATTTCAGGCAAGGAAGCTGGAGGCGAAAGAGCACTCTGATACACATCAAGAGTGATATCAGAGCGAGAACTTTGTTTGTATATTTCAGGCAGAGGGAAAGCAAAGGAAGACAGAGTGTTGGAAGCTATGTAGATGATTGGTTGCAGGTAGGTAGCAATCAAGAAGACAGTCAGAGGGACTGTAGGAAGAGGATTGATACACTCGGGGTGCAGAGTAACAACAACAGGTTTTTCCAGGAGGGAAGACAGATACAACAAGATGGCTACTGAAGGCCATAGATGTGCTGGAAGGAAACACCCAGAGCTGATGAGAAGATCTGAAATAGATGAAGAGCTCGCTGATATAAGGGCGGAAATGGAAAATCTTGCATTTCGAATGCAGTAGATTGCTAAGTCGAGATGGGTATATGAATGGCCCATCTGGAAGCCGAAAGTAAAATGGCCAGTCAAGGAGTTGATGGATAGAAGACAACATAAGTTGTTAAGAGGATGGTTGAGGCATGTTGAAAACCTCGACGGACCTGAGGAGATGGTTCAGGTATGTGAACCAGAGACTGGGAGAAACCTTGGTAGTGAGGATGAATTGGGATCAGTTGAAGATCTCAAGGGCTATCGAGAAGATAGCCAGGAAATTCCCAATTGCCAGGAGGGAAAAGAGTTGAGATTACTGCGGGATCTCACAGACTGTCATGAGGATAGCCGAGGAATTTCACATTGCCAGGAGGGAAATGATATGAGGTCACTGCGGGATCTCATGGACTGCCAAGAGGGAAGCAGGAAAATCCCAATTTCTTAGGTGGGCATGGGAACAAAAATGAGGCTATCTGAGAGTCTCATGGACTTAGAGGTGAGTTTGAATCATCCTAAGGAGCTGACAGAGTAGGTGAGATCAGAGAAGAGTTTGAATCAACCAGAGAAGCTGACAGAAAAGGAAGATCGGAGGAATCTTCTAATGATTGGGGGAATTGAAATATTCCTACCACTTAGCCCAGAGGATGTAGAGATCTATGTTTCCGATGAAGCAACAACAACAAGAGAAAGACAACTATCTTTGACTATCAAAAAAGAATTGGAGAAGGTGTTAGAAGATGCCCAAGAAGAAGAGGAAGATGAGCATTCTGAGGAGTGGCTCAATACTTTTAGCCAGGAAGTTGAAAAGACTGCAACGTTGGAGCTTGTAGAAGCAGAAGAAGAAGAAGCAGGCAACATGAGATTTGTTGATCCATATGAATAGATTGAATCCCTAGAGAGACGGGTGATAGTGTAGGGCATGCACATCCAACAAGTGAGGTTGGAAATAGATGAAGAAGAATTCCAGTCTAAGGAGAAGCTGGAAGAAGCTGGACACATAGCAGCAAGAGGAATGGAAGAAGAACTGTCAGAGGTGATGGTTGAACAATAGACCATTCAAGAGGAGACTACAGAGGGAACTACAGTGGAGTGGGCACTTAGTGCTACAGAGGATGAAGAAGATGACCTGGGAGATCATGATGATCTACCCATCTGCAGAAAGAAAATGCAGCTGAGAAGACTGCATGAACAGAGCTAGCCATTACAGCAGTTGGATGAGGTGATAGAAGACATCAGAAGGATGATGTTGAGATCAACAGAGACTGCCAGCAAGGAGAAGTTGGGCAGAAAAACAGCAACAGCAACAACAACAACGCAGTAGAAGAAGCAGTAGCAGGGAGATGGAGCAGATGAACAACTCCAGAAATTTGTTTGGGATCCAGGAGGATTTCAATAGCTGAGATGGGAAGCTCATGAGTAGGAGCTCATGAATTTTGCAACTGAGGAGTATGATACAGGAGCATCTCTCCACGTCAGCCATCTAGCCCACG
>SNQJ01S0168193.1:0-20809 GCA_010110895.2 Picea sitchensis
GGCGATGTGGGTTGCATCGCTGGTTTTATGACACAGAATGAAATGTGCCATCTTCGAAAACCTGTCCACCACAACAAAGATGGAATCGACTCCTCGTTTTGTTCTCGGTAAACCCAACACAAAGTCCATGCTAATGGCTTCCCATGGCCTTTCAGGTATGGGCAATGGCTGATATAACCCTGTGTTTTGTTTTCTGCCCTTCGCGTGTTGACAAACTCTGCATCGGTCAACAAATCTCTTCACATCTGCACGCATGCCTGGCCAAAAATATGATTCTCTCAGCTTGGTGAATGTTTTTTCATGTCTGAAATGACCTGCTAAGCCCCTGCTGTGCTTCTCCTTCACCAAATTCTCTCTCATAGAGCAATTCGGAATGCACAATTGATTGCCTTTGAACAACAATCCATCCTGGATTAGATACTCCAGCCACGGGCTCCTATCCCTGAGCACCGGATTTTCAGCTTCCTCATATGCTTCACCGAAATCAACATCACCTGCATACATATCCTTCAAGTTTTCAAAACCCAAAGTCTTGACCCTGAATTCCTGCAGCAACAAGCATTTCCTGCTCAAGGCATCAACTACCTTGTTCGCAGTCCCCGAAATGTGCTTGATCACGAATGTAAAATTCTGCATGTACTCCACCCACTTTGCATGCTTCTGATTCAGCTTCTCTTGCTGACTCATGAATTGTAACGCATGGTTATCACTGTACAGAACAAATTCCTTGGGTACAAGATAATGCCTCCACTTTTTCAATGCCTAGATAATGGCATAGAACTCTTTATCATATGTGGAGTACTTCAGTTTTGCATCATCCAGCTTCTCGCTGTAGTATGCAACAGGTCTGTCATCCTGACTTAAAAATCCTCCAACAGCATACCCACTGGCATCACACTTCACTTGGAAGGTTTTCTGAAAATCCGGCAGCACCAGAATTGGCTGCTCCGTAATCTTCCGCTTCAACAAATTGAAGCTCCATTCAGCCTCTGCTGTCCAATGGAAAACCTTATGCTGCTTCTTCACAGTGTCCATCATGGCGACATTGATTCCACTAAAATTCTGAATGAATTTTCTGTAGAAGCTTGCCAAACCGTGAAAGCTACTTACCTCAAAAACATTCCTCGGCGATGGCCAATTCCTGATTACCTCAACCTTCTCAGGATCCATCTTCAATTCATTCGCCGATATTACAAACCCCAGATATATGAGTTCTGTCTGCATGAAGGAACACTTCTTCAAGTTTATCAGCAACTTCTCCTGCTATAGCCTCCTCATCACGATAGCTAAATTCCTCAAATGCTCAGCCTTGGTCTTGCTGAAAATCAGTATGTCGTCCAAATACATGACCACAAATTTGCCGATGAATTCCTGCAGAACTTCATTCATCAGCCTCATGAATGTGCTTGGCGCGTTTGTTAATCCAAACGACATGGCCATCCATTCGTACAAACCCTCATTTGTTTTGAATGCTGTCTTCCACTCATCTCCCTCTCTCATCCGGATCTGATGGTATCCGCTCTTGAGATCTATCTTGGAAAAGTACTTTGCCCCACTCAAGCAATCCATCAAGTCGTGCATTCTCGACAACGGAAACCTATACCTGATGGTGATCTTATTTATCTCTCTGGAGTCTGTACACATTCTCCAGCCTCCGTCCTTCTTCGGACTCAGTACTATCGGAACAACACATGGACTTAGACTCTCTCTCACTAGTCCCTTGTCCTGCAGATCATGTACCTGTCTTTTGACCTCCTCATTCTCCTGAGGTGTCAACCTGTATGCTGCCTTATTTGGCAGACTTGCTCTGGGTATGAGGTCAATGTGGTGACTCACATTCCTCATCGGTGGCAATGAACGAGGTAGTTCATCCACGATGATATCAGCAAACTCTCCCAGCAGTTGCTGAATCTCCTCTGGCAAGTCGTCCACTCTTGTGTTTGTCAGGACAATCCTCGACTTCCTGAAAACAAAGAATTGTGGATCTTCATTCTTCTCCAGCTCTGTAAAAAGCTCCTTCCCACTCATGAGAAGTATCGTGCTGCTAGCTTCTGGATTTACTTCCTTATCTTTTATCGGCAGCAATTTATGGGTTTTCCCATCCTTCTCCAAAGTGTAGGTGTTCATCCTCCCATCATGAACAACGTTCTGGTCAAACTGCCATGGTCTACCCAGCAGTATGTGACATACGTCCATGGGAATGACATCACACAGAATCTCATCGTGATAGTTCCCAATTTTAAACTTAACTAAGCATTGTTTAGTGACAGTTACCTGGTGTCCTTTTTGTAACCACGAGACTTTATACGGGCTCGGGTGCTTAGTTGTCGTCAGCTCCAATTTCTCCACCATCTCGGTTGAAACGAGATTGTCAGTGCTCCCGCTGTCAACTATGACTTTGCACTTTCTATTCTTGGATGTGCAAGCTGTCCTAAACAGTCTGCTCCTCTGCACTGAGTTGTCCACCTCTTTCTCAGGTGCCAAAAGAATTTTGTGTGTCCCAAGCGATCTACCGCTGTCCGCATCTTCTCTCTCAGCATCACGCCTCTGCGCCTCAGTGATGTGAGCTTTTCCTCCGTCCATCCTCCTCTCTGGACAGTCAATGGCTTTGTGTCCGTCTTTACCACATGTAAATCACGTGATAATTCCTCCTCGACCTCTTCCTCGACCTCTGGTACGAGGAAGTGTGTTCACGTCAACATATCCTCCTTGCTGATCATCTTGCTGCCTCCTCGGCTCAGAAGTTTGCTGCTTCTGTTGTGAGGTCCCACCTCTCTTAGTTTTCCCCTGAGGCCTCTTCCAATCCTCCTTGGGCTTCTGAGTTTTCTCCTGGGCAACTGTGTTGCCTCTGGGTTGGCTTCTGCCTCGCCCTCGCTGTCCCTGCTTGCGGCTCAACTTCTCCTCAGCTTTCAAAGCCATCTGGTACGCATCCTCAACGGTTCAGATGGTAACCATGCTCAGTTCATCCTGAATGTCATACCTTAACCCATTCAGGTATCTTGCCACCTTTTCGTCATCACTCTCCCGATGACTAGCTCTGATGTTGAGCCTGTAGAACTCCTCGGTGTATTCCCTCACCGTCATCATCTTCTATCTCAGGTTTTGCATGCGCCTGAACAGTGTGATCTGGTAATCTCTCGGGATGAACTTCACCTTCATCTTGGCGATCATCCGATCCCAGGTTCTAATTTTCTGTTTGCCTCGGGAACGTCTCTCTGCCTGCAGCTCGTCCCACCATAAGGCTGCATGTCCCTTCAGCTTCGTAACAGCATGCCTCACCTTCTTGTCCTCCTCGATATCTTTGTAATCGAAGTAGGTGTCGAGTGCTCGGATCCAATCCAGCAATTCCTCTGCATTTAGACTTCCCTCATAGACGGGAATGTCCATCTTCGTCTTCGAGCTCATCCTCGAAATGGCTCTGATCAACCTCTCTGTCGAGGCATCCTCTGTCGTGACTTCTTCTTCGGCATGTCTAGCTTCCTCTTCAATCTCGGGATCACTGAACTCTGTTGTACCTGCACCATGTCTCTGGGTGGTCTCTATTTCTTCAAGTCTGGCTCAGAGATCTCTCATCTCTCGTTCTATTTCAGCATTACCTGCTGGTCTACCCCTTCTTCGGGCATCCCTATACTCACGATCAGGTGACTGCCTCTCTCTTCTGGGAGGCATTGTATCTCCTCTGTCTCTGCTTCAGAAAACAAATACACTCCCGCTCTGATACCACTTGACCGCAACCTCCCCTCGGCGGGCGGTCACGCTACCAGGACCTTCTCTTTCCACGGGCCCGAAGAACTCAACGGTTCTCCTTCTCCCTATCGGATTCTCTAACCCCACAGTTCACTCCTCTCAGTTCTCTTCTTCTTTACTTCGGGGGTCTGGACCTCACCTCGCGCGCTCCCAGCCACTCGGGACCCCAGCTCCCGATACCCGATGCACCGAGATGCCGAGACTCTCGGTCTTGCCTTCTCGCGCTTCGCTTCCCGTGAGTCCGAAGTGTTACTACTCCGACTTCCGAGGCCCGAGTCGCCGATACCCGATTATCGCTAGCTCGTCCCCTTCACGAGTTCGTGGCGTATGAGACCAGCTGCTTGGCTCTCCAACTCCCGAAACCCGACGTTCCGAAGTCCCGTGCCACGTGTTCCTCCGTAAGTCAACACTCCCACGGAGACCAGAAATCGCTACCGCGATTTCGACGTGCATGCAACTCTTGCACTCGCCAACCCCAATATGCCAATATGCGACGACAAGCGGGTTCTACTTGATATTGAAGGTTAACTCTTTCCCAGGGTTCAAGTCGTCGATTCTCTCCCTCTTGAAGAGTTCTCCGCTTCACCACCTTCGTCCTGTGTGAGCGAAGCAAAGGTACTATCCCTCCTGAACTTTTACCATCTTCCTACTCCGGCCCCTCTGTACTCAGTTCTTCCATAGAATCACGTAAGCAGCATATGAAAGAAGTAAGTAACAGGAAGCTAAGATGCAAAGGCACAATGCCAACAACAGGCAGAAAATAAACATGTCCATGGAATGGAATCAGGGCTTCCCTGTTCTCCTCCTCCCAGGCTTGCCTCTGAGTCTTCAATTCAACCTGCACTCACCTGCACGGTCTGAATATACCCATACAACTTCTGGGAAAATGAGAATGAGAGTTAATCTGTCCAACCTCCTCGACGCACTCTATGCGGAGGAATTCCACTGCACTCTATGCAGGAATCTCCTGGCTTAGATAGAGAAACAATTGGGACTCATTCCCTCAGATTTCGAACCTGCCATGCAATCACATATGCAACATATAGACAATAGGCAAAGCAAGAAGAAAATATGCAACAACATAATTTCAACAACACACAAAGAATAATCACAGCCATGGAATTTGAATCAAGGCTTTACTATTAATTCAATATCTATACATGGGGATTCTTCACCAGTTCTCTGAGTCGCTCTCTTCCTGCTCTTCTAGGCTAATGGTGAATAATAATCAGGATAATGAATACAATGTACAAGGAGGGTGCCTATATTCGTTTTCCCTCTTGGAAATGAAACTGTCTAATCTATAGCTAACCCTATCTACCAGCATTAAAACTATTTAATGTCTTCTTATCTACATTACAATACAAGTGTGCTTCATATGAATGCGTTCATCCAAACGACGGCGCAACAATCTTCATCGTGATTCAAAAAGGTATGCGTTGGTGCTGTCCAGCTATTCTTCTCTTTCCTCCACGCGGATCACATCATGACGTCATAGATGCTCCTGCATCAAGGTACAGGAATTAGATGCTTCCTTTTTCCTCAGAACAGTCGCCAGTCTTGAGACCTTAAATGGTCAAAATCAATTGGATGAATTGTAGACTTGGGCGATGATTATGTCTCTTGGAGGTCCTAACCTTGCAGGTAGGTTGGATGGGTAGATATCCTGGATTGTTTTGTGTTATGATTTATTCTGTTAGTAGAAATGATGTTGTATAATGAAACTTGCAGTGTAGGATGTAAATGAGAAATGAATTTTTAATATTGAAGTATATTAATGTCGAGTAACATTTGTTCTTTGATTTAAAAAAAAAAAATGTATCCACTACTGTACTCACTTGAATTTATGTCGTAATAGAGGGGTTGTTACATATGGTATTATATCAAGTTCAACCCTACGAAAATGGACCATTATGCCTTCCACTGTGTTAATCGAATGATTAAAATCATATCTCTAATTAAATTTGTAAAATTGTACATGCAGGTAATCATGGTTAGAGGACGTAGGGGAGGTAGATGATGTGGTGTTGGAGGAAAATGTGTGACACCTCTGAAAGTACCCATGCTAGAGGGGTATAACCCACAAGGAGAAGAACTGACCATTGAGTAGGAGAAGTTTGTTGTGGAAGATGTGGTATGTACGATGAGATCCTTCCAGAGGATGTCAGAGGTGTTGATCAACCATTTGGATCAAGATGAGGGGAGAGCGTTTGTGCCCAATGAGGGTTCAAAACACACTCAGGTTGGTAGTATTAGTATACACAGAGAACCCAAGAAGGTGAAATTTATATAGTTCTGGGGTACCACGGATGGCTTAGCTGTCAAGGCATGGTTGTGGTGATGTGATTCAAAATTCGTGATTACACCTCCAACATGAAATTCTACATGGTGGTCTTTCAACTGAAAGGGATTTCTCTTCTCTGGTGGAAGATGCTCCTACCTCAACTAAACATGGTCGTCGAAGACATGTCATAGGAGTTGTTCAAGGAATGATTTCATGAGAGGTACTTATATGAGGAATTCATTGAGCACCAAATTAATGAGTTCAACTCCTTATGACATGCTAGTCATACGGTGCCAGAGTATGATGCTAGATTCATGGAGATACTAAGGTATGCTCCACAATTGAACACGGAGAAGTTAAAGGTCAACAAGTTTGTGTTCGGCCTTAACTTGAACATTTGTGCGAAGGTGACGATATTAATGCCTCAGACATTTCATGATGCAGTTCAGAATTCCCTCATATATGAGGAAGAGCTAAACGATGGGGCTTAAGGAAGGACTCCTTCTAGACCGATTGGATAGATGACATCAGGAGCACAGTAGCATCACACACTGGCTAGATAGACTTCAGGGAATCGAGATATGCCTAGAAGACCTATGTTCTCGACACCTTGATGACATACTCCTTAGCATAGTACTCCTTATAGAGGACCACAAAAACAACAAAAACATCGTCCGTAGCAGAAACATTTTAGGCATGTTCAACAAAATAGACTAGGATCACATACTTCTAGGCCAAAAACTTCTACTTTGGGGACTAGGAGCACTAGACCAAAGAATGGATGTTGGACATGTGGAGAGCCACATTACCAGTGAGATTTTTTGATTGAGAAGGCTAGGGTAGGTGGATCATCAAGACCCACTACATTTGGAGATTTGGGAAAGGCCCACAGAATACATGCAACGGTGAACAACCACCAGGCTGAGCACCAGTCCAATGTGCTCGAAACGTCAAGTACAATCGTCGACCAAAATTTTAACATTTTGATAGATCGAGGTGCTATAGAGATATTTATCTCTAGTACAATGCTAAATAGAATTAAGGTAAAGTAAGTTGAGTAGGACGAGTTCATATACATAGAAATGGCATCGGGTTCCAAAAAAAAGGTTGGATGAAAGGTTATGGACTGTCACATTAACATGTGATATTTTGTAACGAAGGTCAACCTATATGTCACAATATTAGGATATTATGACATAGTGATTGGTATGGATCGGTTGGAATTGCATGATGCGATACTTAACTGTAAGACAAAACAACTAAGTTTGACAGACGATTTGGGACAAAGTAGAGTGATTGTAGGAAGGAACCAGGGGTTGTCCTTAAGATTTATTTCTTCCCTACATCTACAGAAGAGTATGCGCAAGGGGTGAAAGATTTATGCAGTCTTAGAAATAAATGAAAAGGGTGATGTGGAAGGATTATAAAACATTACTTTAGTGCAAGAGTTTGTAGACGTGTTTCTAGAAGAGTTACCAGTTTTACCACTAGAAAGAGAGTTGGAGTTTACAATAGAATTGAAGACTGGAACTGAACCGATAGCAAGAATGCCATATCGGATGTCAACACCTAAATTGCAGGATTTGAAAATTCAATTGAAGGAATTGTTGTTTTTGGGACTTATACATCCAAGTGTGTTTCCTTGGGTTGCACCAGTTATTTTCGTGAGAAAGAAGGATGGATCGTGGAGACTTTGTATTGACTATCACCAATTGAACAAAGCGATGATCAAGAACCAATATCCATTGCCAAGAATATATGATTTATTTTATGAGATGAAAGGAGCGACAATGTTTCTGAAGGTTGGTTTGAGATCAAGATATCACTAATTACAAATTAAAGAAGAATATATCCCTAAGATCGCATTTAAGACAAGATTCAGACACTATGAGTTTACAGTTTCACCATTCGGATTGACAAACACTCTAGTGGTATTCATGAGTTTGATGAATGGGGTGTGTCATGAATACTTGGATAATTTTTTTCAACTATTTATTGATGACATAATGATTTTTTCTCGGATGAAATAAGAGCATGACGAACATTTAAGATTGGTCCTACAATGTCTATGAGAAAACAAATTGGATGGGAAACTATCGAAATGTTCTTTTTAGCAATCGAAGATTCATTACTTGGGACATATCATATCTGGTGAAGGTATCTCTATATATTCATCGAAGGTAGAGGCTATTATGGAATGTCCCACACTGACAAACATATAAGAAGTATACAAATTTATGGGTTTAGCAGGTATTATCGATGATTCGTTGAAGGTTTTTCAAAGATAGTAAATCCGATCACAGAATTGTAGAAGAAGAATAAGAAGTTTGTATGGACTGAGAAATGCATGGAAGTATTTCAAAAGTTCAAAGAGTTGTTGATAAAAATTCCGATACTAAATGTCCCCTACATGGAAAATGAATTATTGGTATTCACGCACGCATCTGAGGAAGGTTTAGGTGGATTTTTGATGCAATACAATTGAGTGATCGCTTACATTTCTAAGAAATTGAGAAAGCATGAGGAGAACTATGCAACACATGACATGGAGTTATTAGAAATTGTGTATGCCCTAATAATTTGGAGACATTATTTGATTGGATGAAAATTCAAACTAAAGACATATCACTGTGGTTTGCAACATATTTTCACACAGAATGACTTAAACATGTGACAAAGGAGTTGGTCAGAATTACTTAGCAAATACGACTTTGAGATTACTTACATTAAAGGAACAATTAACCGAGTTGCATATGCATTGAGTTAGAGACCACTCATATTCTCTATAATACCGCTTAAGATGAATCTTTGAGAAAAGATTCTAACTTTATAGATAGACGATGATTGGTACAAGGATGTTAAGAATAATATTGGATGAGATATCATGATGGTACCTAAGTATGAAGGTTATTCATTAGAAAACAATGGATTCTTGAGATTTAATGAAATAATTTACGTACCTACTAACGACGAATTAAGAAGTTTGATCTTAAGTGAATCTCCTTGAGTAGTATACATGGCTCATCTAGGATTCATGAAGATGAAGGCAGACCTTCAACCTTTATTCTTCTGGAAGGGAATGAAAGTAGACATAGTTAGTTACATGGCGAGATGTCTAGTGTGTTAGCAAGTGAGGGATGAACATAGAAATTCGACGGGATTACTACAACTACACTCTATTCCAGAATCGAAATGGGAGATCATTTTGATGGATTTTATAATTGGATTGTCTCTAACAACAAGGATGAATGATTCAATTTTCTTGGTAGTTGACACTCTGATGAATAGTGCACACTTTATTCCAGTACATACGATGTATCAGGTGCCATACATAGAAAGAGTATTTGTCAATGAGATTGTGAGGTTACATGGAGTACCAAGAAGGATCATATCTGATTGGGAATTGGTGTTTATAGGATGATGTTGGACCAGTTTCCAAGAGGATTTGGGAAAAAAACTAAACTTTAGCACAACATATCACCCAGAGACGGATGGGAAAACAAAAAGAACGAACCAGATTTTGGAGGATATGTTGTGTATGTATGTAATGGACCAACACAAATGTTGGGAAGAATTATTTCCTCTAGTAGAGGTTGAATACATCAACAACTATCAAAGTACAATTAAGATTGCACCATTTGAGATTCTTTATGGGCGACTGTGTCGGACGTCATTGAGTTTGGATTGACTTGAGGATAGGGTCCTGGTAGGACCAAAAGTAATTCAAGAAATGGAATAACAGATGCAATCGATAATACAGAGGATTAAAGAAGCACAAGATCGACATAAGAGTTATGTTGATGCACATCACGTTGAGCACAATTATGAAGTTGGCGACATAGTTTTCTTGCGGGTAAAACCACACAAGAGTTCGATCAAGTTGGGAAAGGGTGATAAACTCTCTCCTAGGTTTTTGGGACATTTCAAAGTTTTGGAAAAGAAAGGGCTCGTGGATTATCGACTACACTTTCCTGACTCTTTGAGTCGTATGCACAATGTATTTCATGTATTTTTTTTTAGACATTATATTAGTGATCCTTCACATGTTATTGACATGAGTTCTTTGTAGATTTCATAAGAGGGTGCTCTCATGGAAGAGCCGATCCTCATTTTGGACCATCGCATTTGACATCTACATCGTTGAATATTTGATTAGGTTATGGTCCAGTGGGATACTTATAGTCCAGACTCGACTACCTGGGAGGACGCATATAAGATGCGTCAATAGTTTTCTTACTTGTTTGATAGATTAGACATTTAGATCTATGTCGGATACATTTATTTACTTTCTTTTATATACTGTACAAACTTTGGGATGAAGTTTAAAACAAGAGGGGGTGTATGTAACATCCCTCTCTACAAAGCACACTTTTATTGACCTATTCTTTGAGTACACTTGTATGCAAGTGATATGGTTAAGGTACATTGTGATTTTGTTTCAATTTTGTATTATACATGATGATGATGATGTGTTGCGACTTTTTATTATTTGATGTATATGTATTGGTAGATGTTATTGACAAGTTTTATTGAGTGAGAAGGACACATGACAGGTTACGAATGCCGATGGCATCAATGGACTTCCTTGGACTCTGGATTGAGTCAAGAAGTGGATTGTATTTCTATTTAGTATTTAATTTCAACACTTGTGACATATGATTGATTATATTATGATTATACATATGGATTATTGATAGTATTTTTGTCAGTTGATGCATGATTGAAGATTCTTGCTAATCCGACTCACATAAGGAGTAAAGGGGCCATGCATAGAAACCATACATTGAGGGAGAGGTGTGGAGACATCTATGTCACAGCCTACTAGCACTCCTTCCATGGCTAGAACTGTAGGTTAACGATTACCTAATTTGAGTAGTCCATGATGTCATGAGGGGAGAATGAGACAGACAATCAAGAATATTTCTAAGGGGTGCGAAATAAGGAGAAGTATTTATTCCTTATAATCCCTTAGTCTCTCACAATGTTGACCGAATGGAGTATTGACTCCAAAGGGTCGGAAAAACTTCCAAAACTAGTCAAACGAGAGTTGCACCCTTGGAGGATGGAGGTGTGTCTTGAAGGGCGTGTTGCGTAATTAAACTTGAGTCAATAAATCTATGTGGCCTAGAAAAAATCGAAATGATTAGACCTTGTTGGATTAAAATAATTAATTAAACAATAGATTATTCATTATAAATCCTAACAAAAGTATAAGCCTAAGTCTAAGACTAAGTATAAGTCTAAATTTAAATAAAGGAAAAAATGAATTATGACATGAGTTAAATATTTGAGATAAATCAATTTCTAGGAAAAAGTAAGTAAAATCTAAAGATTTGATCAAATGCACATGTGTGCATGAAATTAATAAAAAGTGATTTTTAAATAGAAATAAATAATAAATTGAGAGAATGGGTGTACATAGAATAGAATATTGAGTCAACCTACCACTAGTCTAACTAAAAGAATACTCCTAATCCAACTCTAACTAATATCTAGTTAGGACACACTCATTAAATAAGAATTTGGGGAACAAAGGGACAAATAAGAGCAAAAATAGGAACACATTGGGGAATGTGAGGGAATTTGGATTTTTAAATAAAATAAAATTTGGTAATTACTTATGAAACTTGGGGAGAGTATGACAAGTGTGTGGGTGAATAACCGTGATTAATTTAAACTAAAATGTTAATTATTTGTGCATGAGGACATGTGTCAATGAGGAAAATTTCTATAAAACAAATGATGTAGAAGGGAAATGATCGAACCTTTTGAGCACTGTTATGCTATCGGATTTTGATTTGACTATGTTTTACTTGTGAGAGTTGGGACTCCAAGATTGTGAAAAGAGTGGAAACCCTTCCTTGCAAGGCAAGCTTGGAAGCTATTGTGTTCTGGTTTTTTTGTTTGGCCCCTTTGTGGCTCGGGGGGCTAAGGGGGGAGAAAAGTACCCCTAGCATTGGCTAGGAAGCACTGGTGAAGTCTCTATTATTAGCAAGTGAAAGTAAGGAAGGAGTGGAATTTTTTGAAGGACATCTTCAATTTCCATCTTCATTGGTTCCCATATTTTAATCTGAAAATTTTATTGTAGTAAAAGTAAATTGTTAATTAGAATTTGTAAACCATTGCAGAACTATTTGTAATTCTAGATTAAAATGGGTATGTTTGTTGTAGAGTTTTTATGTAATATAGAAATCAATTTTTATAGTCGCTACAGTAGCACAACGTAATTTTGGAATATAGAGTTTAGGTGTTCATTGTAGAACTATGGTGTGCGCTAGAATTTAAAGTTTATATTATCGCCACCAATTTAAACTACAACCCAGAATTTGATTTTTATTTGTTCACTGTCAACTATTGTAATTCGAGAATTTGGAAAATTGTTTGGTTGTTGCAAATAGATAGCATATTCTGAAAATTAAATAACATTGTCATTGTCAAGTTACAAAAATTCTAGAATTTAGAACTTAGTTGGTTACTAAATGATCTAATTGTAAATCCAAAGTTATTACATTATTTGGCCTTTGAAAAAAAATCATGTGAAAATCTGAATTAGACTAGGTATGGATGTAAAACTTAAATCACATTCCTGGAATTAGAAGTTCGTATGGATTTTCTGTATTATTGCATTTGAAAATTGAATATCTGTGGGTTTGGTATTATCATTACCAATCGAGAAGTTTTTAATATATGTATTCCCACTGTAAAATTTATTAAACTCCAAATTTGAACTACATGTAGCCACTGTAAAAGATTTTGTAAACTCGAGAATTTGGAAATATTATAGTAGCATTCAAGCATATGGTTAAACCTTTCATTTATGTATCTTTCCTTTTTAAAACCAGTTTGGAACTTAAAACTAATCCCTTCTCTTCTTGATATTTAATTGTAGACGCTATCCCTTTTTACCTTGACATTTTTTCATGTGACCACGGGATGGAACCCTTTGCTTTCCAAAAAGGCACTATTCAGAGCTTCGGGACTTTGACACTCCAGAGGATTCATCAACTCCAACATTCCCTTTCACCTGGATTTTTACTGGTCGAACTCGGTCATAAAACAAGCTTGAACGGAAGTTGTAGGTTATACCCTATCCTTCCACTCTCCTTCGTCAATGGTTAGGACTTTAATTGGGTGGCTAGCAAGATTTATCCTCACACAAGAATCTACCATGGAGATATATTCTAGGACTCTGGGGTTCAGCGTTTTTCTGCACCAAACAACTTTGAACTAATTCACCCGGATCTTTGAACCGTCGAAGGGCTTAGGGATCTAATGGCTCACACTCTCCTATATGAAAGGTTGACATCCACTCTGGACTTCGGGACTCTGGGAGTTCCTTACCCTTTTAACAACTACGAATAAAATTTGTCGGAGTGTTGAACGATCGAACTTCCGAAGGAAAAAGGCTCAGAGATCTAATGGTCCTCGTTTGATCACTAGATCCACGATTGACCTTTACTTCGGGACTTTAGATCTTTAGGGTTTCATAGCCCCTAGATAGTTACAATTCAATTTAGCTGGAGTGACGAACTACCAAACTTCCAAAGGATGAAGGCTCAGAGATATAACGACCCTTGTTCGATCTATAGATCCATGAGTGTCCTTTACTATGGGACTTTAGAGATTTAGGGTTTCTTATCCCTTAGATATTTATGACTCAAATTGTCTAATCGCTGAACCTCTTGATGATCCAACGACTTGCATTCGCCCAATGATCTACGGTGTAGATTCACTCTATGACTTCGGAGCTTCAGGGCTCAATTAATACAAACAACTCAAATCTGTCGGAGCAATGAAGTTCAGAGGACTTGGGGTTTAACTACCATTCTCTGTCTCCTTATCCAACAAATTTGTGAGATTTTGACTTCTCCCAAATCGATCTCATCCACTCAAACTTAAAGAAAAGAAATTCTCCTCATGGGGACTTACCCTTGCTATCCCTCCTTGAGCTTCATCACCTAGATGACTCAACCTCAGGCATACACTATGTGTCTCCCTCTTGAGCTTGGGACTTGTAAAATTCACCTGCACACCTATTGCACCTAATCTGTGTAAGTTTTACACTATCTCTCCTAAGCTTCTTTCTTCATAAGTTTAATGCCTCCACTTGCCTTGAGTTGTCTCTGTACACACCTTGCATTGTTTCTCCTGAGATTTGGGCTTTCAAGGGGTATGCATGTGCACTTCTAGTGTTGGAACTGGGCATAATTTGCACTATGACACTCATAAGCGAAACTTTGGATCTTAAAACAAAATCTTAACTCATTATCAGAATAAGCAATCACACAGTTGTAGAATTAATTCATCATAGTGTCTTTTTAGTTTAGAAAGTATAATGTAAGGTTACAGATTCCTCTCAGTGTTTGAGAGCTTTTATCTTCTCTTCCTTTCTCTTTCAATATATATATATATATATATATATATATATATATATAACTCATAGTATCTACTTGGTTTGTACAATGGAGGGCTATTACAATATTGAATAATTATTGATGCTTGTATTTCCTTGAAGGAAGATATTTTTGTTTAATGGTGATTAATAATTATATGATAGATTTCATAAAGAGATGGCATATTATCTAGATGATGATTACCACTGTGAGACAGATCGGAAGAGCGTCTCACAGTGGTANGCTATTACAATATTGAATAATTATTGATGCTTGTATTTCCTTGAAGGAAGATATTTTTGTTTAATGGTGATTAATAATTATATGATAGATTTCATAAAGAGATGGCATATTATCTAGATGATGGTTAATTATTATTATTGTATCCTTTAAGGGAAGGAAAACTTGTCTAGTATTTGAGGAATTAAATGATTAAATTTGCGTTATGATTAAGTACTTTACTATTATTTTAATCCCGAGGCTAAATTTGAGTTCGAGTACGAGAATTAGATGCTTCCTTGTTCCTCAGAACAGTCGCCAGTATTGAAACCTTAAATGGTTAGAATCAATTGGATGAATCCTGGACTTGAGCATTTATTATGTGCCTTGGAGGTCCTAACCTTGCAAGTAGGTTGGATGGGTAGATATCATGGATTGTTTTGTGTTATGATTTATTTTGTTTGTAGCAATGATGTTTTATAATGAAACTTGCAGTGTAGGATGTAAATGAGAAATCAATTTGTAATATTGAAGTATGTTAATGTCGAGTAACATTTGTTCTATTATTTTTTAACAAAAAATGTATCCACTACTGTACTCACTTCCATTTATGTCATAAAAAAGGGGTTGTTACAAAAACCTTGTTGCAACTCAACCAAAAATATTTCTTAAAAACTTTTCCTCAAGTCCACAACATGTGCTCCTGCAGCCTGTGGATGTATGTGACTATTGGTTATTACTCTTTATATCTACTTTTTGTCTGACCCAAGTTCATATCTGAACATGTTTCCAACAAAACCCTCTAAAACCATCAACCCTCATTGTAAACCAGAAGGCAACGCAACACACTGAATGTACTACATAGTCTTACTTGAGATAGTTTTATGGGTGTATGCAAAGATCAAGTGCTTGCATCATAGGAAAGAGTGGGGATCTGGGATTGCAACTGATCTTTATCAAGCCTTGAACTATTTACTCAATATATTATTATTAATATCCATTCATCTGTTAAAATCTTTCATGCAATCAAATAGATCTAGTTAACCAATTATGTGTAAATAAATCATTAGCAGGAATTAAAGATGATCAACCATTAACATAAAGTAAACATGCATTCATTAATCATACATGACATTAATTTTACTATGGTTCACCCCCTCCTAAGCTATGTCCACAAAGATATGGCTTCTTAGGCTCTTTATTATGCTTGTTGTGATTAATGGCATTGCGCGCACTACAATTTTGATCATACAATCATGAACAAGGTTCCACAACCTTTGTGAGGTGGACTAGATCACACTGGGATCCTCAGTCTATGATATAACTCTCAAGATATAGCTACCTTACTCTCCTACAACTCAACAACCTAAGAAAATGTATCAAAAAAACCTGAACATCTACTTGGAACACACTTCGACCTACAATACTCTCTTCTTTTTCGAATCCTCGACCTATACCTCCTAGGTTCTTATTTTTATTGTTTTGCAAGCTCATTGGTCATTACAATATCCTGCCATAACCCTAAACCTAACATGGTTAGGTTTTCCTACCTGCGTTCCTTGCATGTTTTTTTCCTTTTCATGCACTTTCCCTTGCACATGTTTCTTTTCCTACCAGTTGTTCTTCTCCAAGACTGAGTTTTCTTCTCCAAAAATAGTTATTGGCTCAAAATAGGCCTGCACCCAATAGGCCCCCAACACTGAAATGTGGCTCATATTGAGCCACCTAGATAGTGCATGCACCCTGAACAGCCTCTGCTAGGATGTGGAACTTGTCTGCAAGCTCCCTTCCTCTTCCCTGGACCTACGTTGCGTTTCTTGTCAGTGCCTCCACTGACTATGCTGTGATCTCCTCATGGATCAATGTTGTTCTCTCTATGTGCTCATGCATCATGCTCTTCTTCTCCTCCTCTAGCTATGCGATCATCTACACTACTTTTTCCTGGAGTTTTTCTACTGACGCTTGTCTCTCCTGTTTCTACCTTTGCACGGATTTCAAATCTGCCTGCAACTTCTTTAAATCTTGATTTCCTTTTAAGCGCTCTGTAATGTTTATTGTCTTATTCTTTTTCCTGAGCTCTTGGATATTTGTGCTTTCTCTTTCTTCTTCCTAGTCCCACTATTGGACCTACTCATCCTCCTCTAGCGCTGTCCAGAGCTACGTTGCTTGGTCAAACAATTTTGTTACGACACTAACATGTTTCTCCATTTCACCTAGTTGAAATGTAGCTTCTTGTTTCCTTTTTTCTCTCACCTCCAAAGGAGTCATGGGGTTGATATTATCTTTTAATTCCTCGAACTCCTACCTGTATTGATCGAGTGGTTATGTGATGAGGTTGATATTCTCCTCTGGACTTCTTTCTACTACTTGCGCGCTATTAGGAATGTGATTATACACCGCTTTTAGACCCTGGTACATTCTATTTGCACGTTCTTTTTCCTCTTTAGTTTCAAGCTTGACATACTCAATGACCAATTCTAAGGCTTCCTTTCCATTCTTCATATGATGCAATTCTGTTTCTTCTGTTCTTGCACGTGACTGCACCTCCTGCATGACGCTGACTTGAATCTTGTACAATTCCTTGGTTGGTATCATTTCCATTACCAACTCTACTTGTGCCAAATCCTTCAATGGTGTTTGGACTATGGCGTCATCCATCTGCAACATGTTGGGTGTGATTTGAAAGTTCAGAATTTCTTGCACTATAGTTAGGATGGTATCTTTCTTGCTTGACACCACCCTTGATTATGCTTTTGTTGCTCTAGGGAAGGACTTTGTTCCCATTTCAGGCCCGTGCACTTCTCTCATATGATATAGGACTTGACTTATATTAAACATCTCATCTTGAATTCAACCTATTTGGTGTTGGGCACAGTCGAACTCCTCAACTACATGTTCCTGTACTTTTTCTGCCACAAGGTCAATGTCATCCTCAATAATCGTGTACTCTGGCAGCTACTTGTGCACCTTGGCCTTCTTATGAAACCCCCCTATCTGTATGATTGGCCACTTGGGTTTCCCTATTTCCTATGGGGTGGGTTATCGAGGGGGTTTGTTTTGTCATTTTATCCCTCATTCCTTGTTCTCCTTGTGTTGGGGAAGTGTCCTTTTTCCTTCCCACGCGTATTTCTTTGGCGCACTCCCCTTCTTTTGCTCCACCATCTTCTGAATTAGCTTCGACGTTTTAGGCAAAACACTATCTCCTACAGGTGTCTTAGATCCTCTTTCTTCTACCTCCTTTCCTGTGGTCACTTCCTTAGCAATGATTGGGATCTTCTAGTCATCATGCCAATCATGCATCACCATTTCTACATCTTCTCCATTGATGTAGTATCAGATTTGCAACCATTCCTTTGGATCTCTGTGCACCTGTATCCACATGGTGTGGTGCGTGGATTTAAAATTTGCAATACCTTGGTATTGCATGACAACCTCTGGAGTGATCCTCCATGTATTTGCGATGCTTTCTTGGATGTTGTTGAAGTACCACACAAAGGTACTTATGTTTCCACTTCTTATTTTGGGGTATGAAGTGCTCCCCATTGAGGTATACTGCATTGAAATACAATGACCTATCATGTCACAAAAGTAATAATATGGTGGCTCCTTCCACCTGACTAATTCTATCAAGATCAATAGCCAAGAATAATGAAATTTTATCCCCAAATCTTGCACGTCTTTGCAGTCATCGAGGACCATGTTCAATATATAAGGGGACTAGCTAGGCATGGTGCCATTAGCGCATTGTGATGCAACTGTGATAACCCCTATAGGGGATTCCTCCTTATGAAAATTTCTTAACATCTTGTAGGCCATAATCTTCTGGGGCATTATCGTGGCTGCATCGCTGATTATTTTTATGATTATACCATGCAAGCCCCTCTCTGTGCCATAGGTTTTATTCATCTCCTCAGAAAGATATTTCTCCTTGGTCTTGTTGTCCATGTACTACGTGAGACTCTCTCCCATGAACGACATAACTATTATGAATGAAGTCAACTCAAAATTCATTGAGATGGGTTCCTCCATCCATAAGAATCCTCCATGGAGGATCACCATTAATGGCTTGACGCAGTTATTCACTTCCTCCCCCCTACCAAAATGGGGAATTTCCACCAATTTGAGGATTCATGTGTTGGCCAGGCTGAATTCTCATGGTTTTGGTTGCAGTATAGGGTCATTGAAGGGTCCTGTGCCTATAATTTCCATGTATACATGCTGCACAAATTCTAGGAATTTTCCAACGTCGGCCACATCATGGTCTGAATATTTCAAATTTTCTAGGCACCCCAAAAGTGTTGTCATGGTTTGCACTCTTGCTAGAATGCGTGATAGTACAATGGCTACGTCAAGACACTTGCACGAGGACCACACCATGGGTTATTTTCCATTTCTTCTGATGACACGCTAGAGGTCCCAACCTTCTCTTTCCTATGCTCTATGCTCGAGTGTGGCTGCCCGGTTAGGTCTTTGACCAACCCTTCCTAATACTACGTAGACCCTACTTCAGGTTGTGGTGTTGGCATCGTAGCCTCTGTGTGCGTGTTGGCTTCACAATTTTTTCTTTGGGCTTCTTTGACCCTCACATGTTGTTGTAGGTTTCCTGTGTCATTTGTTTGGTGGCCATGTGCACTATCGATCTCCATGGCAGTCGTTGTTGGAGATTTTTCCTCTTCCACCACTGATGTAGGGCTTGTTGGTTCAACTCGTGGCAAGGGAATCATGTGGACATCAAAAAATTCCTCTCTCCATGTCGTTTCCTATTTGGCCTCCGCAGTTTCATGTAGTTCCCTAATGATGATGCAATTTTTTCTCAAAGTTTGGATCGATGCACCAATATTTGGTGGTGCCATCATGGGTATTGGTCGCTTTCTTCTGAATGGTCTTTGTTATCACTAAAATTTCATCTGCAACATTGCATGCAAATGGTTACAGGAATAGAACATCTCCAAACACCTATTAGTTCACCTGCAACACAAAATATGCATTTCCAAGGGCCAAAAACTATACAACTGGTCAAAAAATTGACATGCATTGAAACACTAAAGGAAATACATGCATAGTGCGCGGGCCAAAGAATCCCTTAGAGCACACAATGTGCCATATGCACGAATTTGTATCAGTAAATATACACACTCGTATGAATGACACATTTATGGTTCTTTTCGGCCCCTCACCCACTTCTGGACCAACTCCCAATTTGATTTGACCCTCAAATCTAAGTTGAATCCAAATGGGGGGTTGGTCAAAGACCTAAGGGTGCCCTAAAGGGACCCTTGTCCACACTAAGAACCAGTTGGATATTTCTCAAAGAAAGGCTATAAATGAAGTCCATGGGTGCACTAATAATTTAAGAATATTGTATTATTGTTATGCTTCCTCAATCCTCCCTCAAGAAGCCTCTTTTCTTCTTAGAGAATTCTAGCAACATCTCAATAATCTGTTCCACTCATCTTTTGAGGGAATAGGCTTGGATTTCTTCACCATTTTCTTTATTGTTTATCATTGTAAGAAGAGCTCTCAAATAGGGGTCTCAAGATCCCTCCCAAGGAGGAAAAGGGGATCCATAAGTCCTCCTTTCTCTACAGTGTTTTTCCAACTAATATAGTTATCCATTGGTGCCATAATCTTGGTCATTTGGTTGATTGATTTTGGTTCAAATTTTCTTATGCATTTTAGTTTTATTTCCTTAGTTATTTCCTTAGTTGTTTGTTTATTTCATTTTCTTGGATTGTTTAATTCATACAATAACCTCTTTGTTTTCTAGCAGGACCAACTAGACTTATAAGTGCCCTTATTTTTCTCACCCAAGCGACGAAATAGACACAACATATTGGTGACCATACTAGGGATGATGTATCAATTTCCTCTCTAATTGAGTTGTTTGAGCACTTATTTTTGACCCATTTTCCTTGCAAGAACCATAACAGGCCTAGCCTTACCTATCAAGAGCTAAGTTTGGATCTAGAAGAGGAGAATTCCACTTTAAATTATGCCCCCCCGACGCATATTAGAATGTGCGCGTGTTAAGTACCTAAACCAGATCTGCAAATATACTTCAGAAATAACCAAGAATAAACCATAAACCATTCACCATAACCATGAACACAAGAAATATCCAAAACCCTTGAGGTAGGGTAACACCATATATTAATCCTTATGGAAG
>SNQJ01S0168195.1:3645-20808 GCA_010110895.2 Picea sitchensis
AGAAAATGATTGTCTTAACATTGTAGTTGATGACTGAAATTCCTCCCATAGCCTTTGGCTCGATGTTGATTGATTCCCATGGCCTTCGATCCTTGCATGTCTTGACCATCCCGTGGTTTATTGATTGTGATGATTGTGGCTTATTTTTTCCTTCGTCCCTAGCTCATCAGTCCATGCTTGAGCAGTTGACCAGGAGACTGATCTACGGTCATCGCTTTGGCGTTAATAGACCTATGGATCTCAATGACCTGCTTTTTGTGCATGGATGATGAGTGAAGGATGTTCTTGCTAGTCGTCTACCCTTGTTGATTTCTCCAGGTAGTGTGTGGTTTTGCGCCTTGTTGCGTTTAATTAACCCTGCAAAATTTGATTGATGACAAATTTTTCTTTAAACTCGACGTTTTTATATCTCGTTTGTTATATCATTTTATACCTCGTTTTTATATCTGGATGGACATTTCCTGCATTTTTATATTTCGTTTTGTTTGCGTGGAGATTCCTACTTCTTTGACTGCACTTCGTTGACTTGGGGGAATTTTTTTTCCTAGCAAACCTTTTTATTTCTGGTCAGTTGTTTGGATTCCCAGGTGCTTGACAAAGCTACACACTTTTCGTTCTAGACAACCAATGTATATTGGTTAAGAAGAATTTTTACTTCTGGGCGTTTTATTTGAATGGTTAATCTCAACACATTAAATTATTTGGACGTTTTAACCTCAGTGAAATTAATTGAATGGTTAGTACTCAACGATTTTCTTTTCACTTTTCAGGGCGTTTTTTTTTTTGGACAACAATCGTTTCCTGTCTCCTAGCGATTTTGCCACTTGTTAAGGCTGCCATACGAAGCTTGTTAGCCTCTGCGAATTCGCCTTAATCCCTACGATTTTTCCCTTCCCTTCTGTGTGTTTTATTTATAGCATTGCGTTTCAAATCCTACAAGGATTTCCTACTTACCTCTCTGCGTCTTTGATTTATTTACCTCAGTTCTTTTATAATCAACACTTGACATCGAATTACATTGTCATGGATGTGATGTCACCATTTTACCCTGACCACCACCCTTTAGAGTCTGAGCTTTAGCATTTTTCGTTGATCTCATGTATAATTTCGATTTTAACAATCATTTATATGATCACGAAATGTCGTTGTTAAGACAACAACTGGGGCTGGTTAAGTCTGCGTTTTTACCACCCGTGATGACTACGAGTTTTCCCTTTTTGCACCTGGCGAATTGTCATTTGTAAGGCCAAGATTTTTCCCAACGAGTTCCCTTCTTATCCCAATGAGTGCCTCTACCTTCATCATGGTGGAAAACTGCATTATTCTCCCCCCATGAACTACCTCACTTCATTTTTTTTTATCTGAGCGAGTTGACTGTGTAGACCTGCATTTTGTTTATCCGTTCGATTGGTATATCAACGTTTTTATCACTGGAATTACAACTAATCCAATGCTCACGTAATTGAAACGAAATTATCATACTTCATCGGATAAAATCGTTCCGGTTAATTATTGTCGATTCTCACATTAAGGAACAACGATGATCGCAAGGTATAGCATGCCTGCATTGGTTTATGACATGCCTTCCCTCAGTAATGGTAGGACTGCTAATTTCCAGCGATTGCGTAGTTACTCTTCTGCTCTGCATAATTTCCTTTAATTCGACTTAGCTAATAGTTAACGGGTAGAATGCAAATGGTTGGATTAGCATCATTTAACAAATGGTTTAAACAACCAAAAGAATCAACTACTGAAATGACTCTAATGACATTTATTTGGACAACAAGGTAGCATTTAATTTCATTAAATAACATCGAATGGAGATTAATTATAAACAACAATTACTTTAATATGCATTGGATATATTGACATGATGTTTATTTGCATAGGCAAGACACCATTAAGATCACATAGATTGGAGTAGAAATGGATTTTATATTGACCACATAACAACATTAAAATGGAATTCAAATTTGCATTGAATGGCCCTCATTTATTGACAACAACCACTTATATAAATTAGACAACAATTGCAAATTAATCGCCAACAGATTATATTGATGGACAACATGATGTAAATATTATTTTGTTAGTGAAATAACCTGTGATTTAAGGAGGTAGATTAATAGAGTTACATTAATATCGTTGTACATTTGATATAGTGAATATCGTTAGGTACGATTAATTTGTTAAATGATAGTTGTGTTATTGATTATTTAGGACTTGTCATTTAGGACAACATTGTCGTTTAGATAATGAAGCTGCATAAGATCGCTTTTAAATGGTGAGCATTGCAGTTACTTTAATAGACACGTACTGTGCGGGAAACCATGTTGATTTGTTCAGTTTTGTTTTAGTTCACACTTGATAACATTTATGACTCTAGTCACAGTACAATAGCTTACCCTTCACGCCTAGACCTCCTACTTAACTTGAGGGCTTCTTGGATGACGCCGATTCATGTATTGGATTGCACCTTGTTGAGCGATGTCTTCTTGCATCTTGTCTACCCGTCGCCTGGGGTATAGGTGTAGCTTCCTTGTTCGTATACGACTCCTAGCACGTCAGATGTTATTTAGAGTCCTTGGTCCAAATAAGATGTGTTGCACCAAGGATATTGATGCGTCTATCACATGGGGATGGCATGACACCTAATGAGGGGATCATGGAGCGCCCTATTGGATAGCGGAAAATGATAACTTTGCCAGAGTTGGTGCCTTCAGTGTGAGTGTTGTTGAGCGTTGCAAGTTTGCTTTTGGTGCATGGTTCAAATGCCTTCACGTGTTTGGTTCACACGCCTTGAGGTTCTAGTCTTAGTGTGACAAGGCCGTGGTGTAGGGAGGGGGATGTTTCCCCTTAGCTGGTAGGCGTGGTCATGTTGTGTCAGGCGGGTAGTTGTTTCCCCTTGTTGCTCTACACACGTTTTGCCCAGTTTATCTCATGCCAGTGTGTGAAGTCATAGTTTCCTATTGCCTGGACTGCGTGCTTGCATTCATTGTTAGTTGTGTGGTTAAACTGTTGTTGTCATTGCCTTCTTGACTTAAAAAAAACAAAAAATAATTTTTGCACTTCTGCTTCGCTTGTAGTCATAACTATTCAGGTTATTACATATGGTATCAGAGCGGGTTCAACCCTGCGACTGTAGATCGCCAGACTTTCCACCATAGTAGACCCTTGAGTTTTTAACCTAGCACTAATTAAAACCTGAACGTATCTATTTGGTGATGTTGATTTGAGGGTGCCACAAAGGTTCATGGCGTGGTACCCTGTAAGGATGTGCGACGCCTCCAGAGGTGCCCACACCTTCAGAGTCTAACCTTCAAGGGGAAGAAGAAGTCCTTGGGTTGGAGTTGATTATTGTAAGGGATGATGATGGTCTGACAAGGTCCTTCCATAGATTGTCAAAGGCCTTGATTCATCATCTGTACTGAGATGAGGCCAGGGAACCTATACCCCTGAGGGTCCACAACGCGCCCTGTCTAGTATCGTTAGCATCCAACAAGAACCTGGGAGAGTTGAGTTCTTGAGTCCATGAGTGTCATGGAAGACTGTGCCGTCAAGGCACGGTTGTAGAGCAAGGCGTTGTGCTTCATGCTTCGTGATTACGACCTCCAACATGAAGGTCCACATGGTGGTCTTTAAACTGAAGGGGAGTGCTCTTCTATGGTGGAAGATGATCTTGCCACATTTGAACATGGTCGTCGATGACATGTCATGGGAATTGTTCGAGGAATGGTTTCATGAGAGGTATCTTTCCGAGGAATTCGTTGAGCATCAGCTCAACGAGTTTGATGCCTTGCGACAAGGCAGCTGTACGGTGCCCAAGTACAAGGCCCGTTTGGAGCTGCTTCGGTATGCTCTGCACCAAATGAACCAGAAACTTAAGGTCAAGAAGTTCAAGTTTTGCCTTGTTGTTAGAATTCATCTTCTACTTCGGGTACCAGGAATACTGGACTGATGAAAGTGTGTTGGATTTTGGGGAGCCACATTACCAACATTACTACCTAGAGGAAATGGCCGGAGCATTTGGATCAGCCGGACCCACTACCATGGGAGTTTTGGGCAAGGCCCATCGGATTCATGCAGCGGTGAATAGCCGCCAGGTAGAGCACCAATCGACTGTGCTCGAGACGTCAGGTACCGTCGCTGACCAGACCCTTAGTATTTTGATAGATCTTGGTGCTACTGAGAGTTTCATTTATGGTGTAGTGCTAAAAAGGATTAAGGTAAAGGTAGTCAAATAGGATGAGTTTAGCTTCGTAGAGATGGCTTTGGGAGCCAAACAAAAGGTTGGAGGAAAGGTTACGGGATGTACCCTTAACCTGGGAGATCTTATCACCAGGGCCAACCTATCCATCATGATCTTAGGATATTACGACGTCGTGATCAATACAGACTGGTTGGAATCACATGAGGGCGATACTCAACTGTAATACAAAATGATTGAGCTTGGTCGATGATGAGGGGAAAACATGCGTGATTGTAGGACGAAACCAGGGAGTTTCCCTGAGGTTGATCTCTTCCTTGCAGCTACGGAAGAGCAGGCACAAGGGATGTAAGCTTTATGTGATCCTTGCATTAAATGAGAAGGGAGTAGCGGAAGGTCTAGAACACCTTTAAGTGGTGAGAGAGTTTGCAGACATCTTCCCAGAGGAGTTACCTGGGATGGTGCCAGAGAGGGAATTGGATTTTACTATAGACCTAAAACTGGGTACTAAACTAATAGTGAGAATGCCTTATCGCATGTCGACCCCGGATTTACAGGAGTTGAGAATGCAACTGAAGGAATTGCTGGACCTGGGACTGATACATCCAAGTGCGTCACTGTGGGATGCACTTGTTATTTTCATACGAAAGAAGGATGGGTTGTGGAGGCTCTGCATTGACTACCATCAATTAAACAAGGCAATGATCAAGAATCATTATCTGTTGCCGAGGATTGATGATCCGTTTGATCAGATGAAGGGTGCGACAATGTTCTCAAATATCGATTTGCGATCAGGGTATCACCAGTTACGGATCAAGGAGGATGATGTCCCTAAGACCGCCTTTAAGATAAGGTTTGGACATTACGATTTTACTGTTTTACCATTTGGACTGACAAACGTCCCAGGGGTATTTATGAGTTTGATGAATGGGGTGTTCCGCGAGTACTTGGACAAGTTCATCCAAGTATTCATTGACGATATTTTGATTTACTCTCGGACGATGGAGGAGCATGACGAGCACTTGCGCTTGGTACTACAGTGTCTGCAAGAGCAAAAATTGTATGGAAAGTTCTCCAAAAGCTCATTTTATCAATCGAAGATTCACTACTTAGGGCATGCCATCTCCGTTGAAGGTATCGTCGAGGATCCAACAAAGGTCGAGGCTATTATGGAATGGCATGCATCGACGAACATCCCGGAAGTACGTAGCTTCATGGGTCTAGCAGGATACTATCGACGGTTCATTGAGGGATTTTCGAAGATAGAAAATCCGATCACAGAATTGCAGAAGAAGAACAAGAAGTTTGTTTGGACCGAGAAATGCGCGGAAGCATTTCGGAGGCTCAAGGAGTTGTTGATAACAACACCGATACTAAAGGTCCCTGACATGGACACAGACTTCTTGGTATGCACTAACGCATCCAAGGAAGGCTTAGGAGGAGTCTTGATGCAAGACAGTCAAGTGATCGCTTACATCTCGAGGAAACTGAGAAGACATGAGGAGAACTATGCGACGCATGATTTGGAGTTGTTAGCCATTATATATTCCTTGAAGGTTTGGAGACACTACCTTGTTGGACTAAAATTTGAACTAAAGATGGACCACTGTGGACTACATCACATCTTTATGAAAAGCGACCTGAATGTGCCACAACGATGTTGGTTTGAATTTCTTAGCGATTACGACTTCGAGATTACTTACGTAAAAGGAACAATGAACCGAGTGGCATATGCATTGAGTCGGAGACCGCGCATATTTTTGGCCTTGCCTCCTCAGATGAATCTACAAGAAAATATTCTAAATTTACAGCATGACGATGACTGGTACAAAGAGGTCGAGGGTTTTATCAGAGAAAACACAATGATGGTACCAAGATTTGAAGGATTTACGCTTGACGACGATGGATTATTGAGGTTTAAAAATCAGATTTGCGTATCACTGAACGACAGGTTGAGGAGCTTGATCCTAATCGAGGATCATAGAGCAGTATACATGGCTCACCTAGGAGTCACAAAGATGAGGGCAGACCTTAAACCCTTATTCCTCTGGAAGGGAATGAAGGCAGACATAGTCAACTATGTGGCCATATGTCTAGAATGTGAGTAGGTAAAGGCTGAACATAGAAACCCAACAAGATTACTACAACCACACGCTATTCCAAAATCGAAATGGGAATTTATTTTGATGGATTTTATTGTTGGATTTCCATTGACGACAAGGAGACATGACTCGATTTTCGTAGTAGTAGAAACTTTGACGAAGATTGATCACTTTATTCCTGTGCGTACGACGTATCAGGTGCCTGACATAGCTAGATTTTTCATTAGTGATATTGTGAGGCTGCATGGCGTGCCTAAGAGGATTATATCCGATTGGGGATTGGTGTTTACTGGACGATTTTACAAGAGGCCTTGGGAACCCAACTTAAATTTAGTACTGCGTATCACCCGGAGACTGATGGGCATACTGAACGAATGAACCAGACCATGGAAGTTATGTTGCGCATGTACGTGATGGGCCAATGGAAGCATTGGGAAGAATTCTTGCTACTGGTAGAATTCCCTTATAACAACAGTTACCAAAACACCATAATGATGGTGACTTTCAAGCTTCTTTATGGGCGACTGTGTCAGACGCCTTGAGTTGGGGTCGAATTGAGGATAGGGTCCTGGTGGGACTGGAAGCGATACAAGAAATGGAAGATTAAATGAAAACTATAAGACAAAGGATCAAGGAAGTGTAGAATCAGCCAAAGAGTTATGTCGATGCGCATCGTGTCGACCTTAGTTATGATGTGCGATCGAGTATTTTTACGGCTGAAACCACATAAGAGTTCAATTAAGTTTGGAAAAGGGGCTAAACTATCTCCTAGGTTCATAGGATGCTACGAGATTGTGGAAAAGAGAGGCCCGTGGCCTAATGACTAGCCTTGCCTGATTCTTGAGGCATATGAACGATGTCTTACACGTATCTGGTGAGACATTATGATTAGTGATCCTACATATGTTTTAACTTGAGCACCTTGTGGGTGTCAGATGAGGGTGGGATCATAGATAAGCCGATCCACATCTTGGATCATTGCATTCGACTGCTATGGCGTCAAACAGTAGATCAAGTCAAGTTCCAGTGGGACAACGATAGTCTGCACTCGACGACCTGGGAGGATGCATATGATATGCGTGAACAATTTCCATTTTTTGTTTGATAGATAGACTTATGATACTATGATACACATTATTTCAGTACTTATATACAGTGAAACTTTGGGACAAAGTTTAGACCAAGAGAGGGTGTATGTAACATCTCGCTCTTGTGCGCACTGAACAAACTTATTCTTTGAGGACACTTGCTCACAAGTGATCCAGATTAATATACTTTTGGGAATTTGACTTATGATTATGAGGCGTTATGGGTTGATGACATGTTGTTTTGCTGCATTGACATAAACATGTGCTATTGACTCAGTTTTACTGAGTGTGCATGATTTTGGACCTTGAGGATGCAGAGGCATCGATGGAACCCCTTGGACTCCAGATCGAGTTGAGGAGTGAACCATTGGGGTTTGATTGTTTTTATGTGATATTAGTGCATCTAATTAGATGATATGATATGAATATATTTCTGACATGATTCATTGATGATGCAGGCTGACGATAGCTTGCCGACCAGACTCACATGTGGAGTAAAGGGGTCATGCACGACTACTAGAGATGTTGAGGGAGAGGTGTGGACAACATCCCTGCCACATCCTACTAGCACTCTCGCCGTGGCTCGAACTATAGGTTAATGATTACCTGGTTCGAGGAGACCCATGGTGGCGTGAGGGCTGACTGCGACAGTCGCTCACGATGATTCTAAGGGGCGTGCAATAAGGCAAGGGCCTTATTCCTTAGAGGCCCTTAGTCTCCCACATGATCACCTTGCAGAGTATTGACTCTAGGGGTTTTTGATGTCTACCTAGTCAGTCAAGAGGCGAGTGGCACCCTTGGAGTGCCTAGTGCGTCCTGAAGGGCATGTCACGTTGTTATTTAATAATTGGATAAACCTATATGGCTTCAGGACGAATAACGTGTTAAGGAAGATTTAAAACTTTTCCCCTAATAAAATGTCACCTAGCCTAGGTAAGTGACGGAAATAGGGGTAATTAATTAATTAATGAAATTAATTTATGGAGGAATGAAGGGGATGGGTGACACTTGCACAGGGAGGATTTTTATGGATTAAATTATTAAACTTTAAATTAAATGGGATTTTGGGAAAGTAAAGGACTTTGAAACTCTATATAATGGAGGGAGGAGAATGATGATGGATCTCTTATATTATGCGTAACGTTACATTGCAAAAATTTATACTTGACTGACTTAGCTTGTGGGAGTTGGGATACCCAACTCAGTGAGGAGTGGTATCTCGGCCTTGTGAGGCGAGCTGGGAGCTAGCTGATTCTCTGGATAGTGTGCATGGCCCCTTTGCAGCTCAGCGGGATAAGGGGGAAGAAGAGTACCCCTAGCGTTGGCTGGGAGGTACCGGTGAAGTTTCATCGGTCGGTAAGCGAGAGATGCATGGAGAACGCGGGACAACAACTCAGAACGGGCTACCTGGGATACGATACACTTCCTTATTTCTGCATGGTATATTGTTAGTATGATTTATTCTTTTAGTTCTGTATGTTTAATTGGGTAAAGAAAATGATTGTGTTAGCATTCTAGTTGATGACTAAAATTTCCCCCATAGCCTTTGGATCGATTTTGATTGATTCCCATGGCCTTCGATTCATGCATGTCTTGATTTTCCTGTGGTTTATTGATTGTGATGATTGCGGCTTATTTTTTCCTTCGTCCCTAGCTCATCAGTCCACGCCTGAGTAGTCAGCCAGGAGTCTGATCTATGGTCGTCGCTTCAGCGTTAATCGACCTATGGATCTCAATGCCCTGTTTTTCTGTGCATGGATGATGAGAGAAGGATGTTCCTGCCAGTCGTCTACCCCTGTTGATTGCTCCAGGTAGTGTGTGGTTTTGCACCTTGATGCGTTTAATTAACACTGCAAAATTTGATTGGTGGAAAAGTTTTCTTTAAACTCGACGTTTTTATATCTCATTTTATACCTCGTTTTTATATCTGGATGGACATTTCCTGTGTTTTTATATTTCATTTTGTTTTCCTGGTGATTGGTACTTCTTCGGCTGCACTTCGTTGACTTGGGGGCGAAATTTTGCCCAACAAACCTTTTTATTTCTGGTCAGTTGTTTGGATTGCCAGGTGCTTGACAAAGCTACATGCTTTTTGTTCTAAAAAACCAATGTATATTGGTTAAGAATAATTTTTACTTCTTGGTGTTTTATTTGAATGGCTAATCTCAGCGCATTAAATTATTTGGACGTTTTAACCTCAGTGAAATTAATTGAATGTTTAGTACTCTGCGATTTTCTTTTCACTTTTCAGGGCATTTTTTTGTTTTTTTGGACAACAATCATTGCCTGTCTCCTAGCGATTTTGCCACTTGTTAAGGCTGCCATACGAAGCTCGTTAGCCTCAGCGAATTCACCTTAATCCCTGCGATTTTTCCCTTCCCTTATGTGTGTTTTATTTATAACATTGCGTTTGACATCCTGCAAGGATTTCCTACTTACCTCTCCGTGTCTTTGATTTATTTACCTCATTGCTTTTATAATTAACACTTGACAATGAATTAGGTTGTCATGGCTGTGATGTCACTGTTTTGCCCTGACCGCCACCCTCTAGACTCTAAGATTTAGCATTTTTCGTTTATCTCTTGTATAATTTCGATTTTAACAATCATTTATATGATCACGAAATGCCGTTGTTAAGACAACAATTGAGGCTGGTTAAGTCTGCGTTTTTACCACCTGTGATGACTATGAGTTTTCCCTTTTTGCACCTGGCGAATTTCCATTTGTAAGGCCACGATTTTGCCCAGCGAGTTCCCTTCTTATCGTAGCCAGTGCCTCTACTTTCATCATGGTGGAAAACTGCGTTATTCTTCCCCCATGAACTGCCTCACTCCGTTTTTTTTTTTTTTTNTTAATCTCAGCGAGTAGATTGTGTAGACCTATGTTTTGTTTATCTGTTTGATTGGTATATCAACGTTTTTATCACTGAAATTACAGCTAATCTAATGCTCATGCAATTGCAATGAAATTATCATACTTCAACAGATAAAATCGTCCCGGTTAATTATTACCAATTCTCACATTAAGGAACAATGATGATCGCAAGGTATAACATGCCTACATTGGTTTATGGCAGACCTGCCCTCAGTAATCGTAGGACTGCTAGTTTCCAGCGATTGCATAGTTACTCTTTTGCTCTGCATAATTTCCTTTAATTTGACTCAACTAATAGTTAACAGGTAGACCGCAAATGGTTGGATTAGCATTGTTTAACAAATGGTTTAAACAACCAAAAGAATGAATTGCTGAAATGACTCTAATGAAATTTACTTGGACAACAAGGTAGCATTGAATTTCAATAAATAGCATCGAATGGAGATTAATTATAAACAACAATTACTTTAATATGCATTGGATATATTGACATGATGTTTACTTGCATTGACAAGACAACATTAAGATCGCATGGATTGGCATAGAAATGGATTTTATATTGACCGCATAACAACATTAAAATGGAATTCAAATTTGCATTGAATGGCCCTCATTTATTGACAAGAGCCACTTATATAAATTAGACAACAATTACAAATTAATCACTAGCAGATTTTATTGATGGACAACATGATGTAAGTATTATTGTGTTAGTGAAATAACATGTGATTTGAGGAGGTAGATTAATAAAGTTACATTAATAACGTTGTACATTTGATATAGTGAATATCGTTAGGTACAGTTAATTTTTTAAATGATAGTTGTGTTATTGATTATTTAGGACTTGTCATTTAGGACAGCATTGTCATTTAGATAATGAAGCCGCGTAATATATCTTTTAAATGATGAGTAGTGCACTTACTTTAATAGACACGTATTGTGTGGGAAAGCATGCTGATTTGTCGAGTTTTGTTTTAGTTCACACTTGATAACATTTATGACTCTAGTCATAGTACAATAGCTTACCCTTCATGCCTAGACCTCCTACTTAACTTGAGGGCTTCTTGGATGACATCGAGTCATGTATTGGATTGCGCCTTGTTGAGTGATGTCTTCTTGCATCTTGTCTACCTGTCTCCTGGGGTATAGGTGTAGCCTCCTTGTCAGTATAGGACTCCTAGCGTGTCGGATGTTATCTAGAGTCCTTGGTCCAGATAGGATGTGTTGCGCCAAGGCTATTGACGCGTCTATCACCTGGGGATGACATGACTCCTGATGAGGGGATCATGGAACGCCCTATTGGATAGTGGTGAATGATAACTTTGCCGGAATCGGTGGATTTCGTGTGAGTGTTGTGAGTTTTCTTTTGGTGCTTGGGACGAATGCCTTCATGCATTTGGTTCATGTGCCTTGAGGTTCTAGTCTTGGTGCGACAAGGCTATGGTGTCAGGAGGGGAATGTTTCCCCTTAGCTGGTAAGCGTGCTCATGTTATTTCGGGCAGGTAGTTGTTTCCCCTTGTTTCTCTACGCACGTTTCTCCAAGTTGCTCTCGTGCCAGTGCATGGAGTCATAGTTTCCTGGACTGCATGCTTGCGTTCATCATCAGTTGTGTGGTTAAACTGTTGTTGTTGTCGCCTTATTTCCTAAAAAAAAAACAAAAAATAATTTTTGCTCTTCTGCTTCGCTTGTAGTCGTAACGATTCAGGTTGTTACATGAACCCGCCAGTCCTGGAGTCTGTCTTTCAATTTCTGTATGACAGAACTCCCAGTGCTACGTGGAGGACATAAAACAATAAAAGTGCATTGTTGAGCGAGCGAGCCCAAAGTTCGACTGTCAATTTGTATTTCGCGGAACTCTGGGTGCTATTTGTAGGACACGAAACAATAGAGGCCCAATTTTCATCCCGCCAGGCCGAGAACCCGCAATCCTAAAAGTGGCTAAGTATGGAATGAGGAATCTATCATGATCTATAAAATCTAATATCCATACTTTATAAATGTACATATTTACTATGGATTACTCATTCTTCGGAAAATTTATAGGTTAAGAACTGGCGATACACGTGTTCAGATTTCCAGTTACTTTAATATTGCCAGCCCGACCGTTCGCTTGCCCATTTTATATTGTACATATTACATGTAATGTGTAATACATATTCAATTTTTAGCCCGCCACTCATGGAGTCTGCCTGTCAATTTAGAGCCCGCCAACTCGGTAACTTGCGATACATATTACATGTAATGTGTAATACATATTCAATCTTGAGTCCGCTAGTCCCGGAGTTCGTCTGTGGATTTGTATATCGCATCACACACACATACACACACACACACACACATATATTTTTAATTTCTAGGAATATGTAACACGCTTTTTTATTTTTTTTATATAAATGTCATAAAATTGTGTTCAATAATTTTTTTCTACTCACACATAAAATTGAAATAGTCCGCAAGTCCGCTTGTCAATTTGTATATCGCGGAACTCTGGGTGCTATTTGTAGGGAATGGAACAACATATCCCAAATTTTAAGCCCGCCAGCCCGAGAACTCGCGATCCAAAAGGTGCCTAAGTATTGAATGAGGGATTTGTGCATGGTCTATAAAATCTCATGCCCATACTTTATAAAAGTACATATTTGGTATCTATAAAATTAAATATGTACTTTATAAAAGTACATATTTCGTATTATTTCAATTTCTTTTGTGTCCAGAAGGCCTTGTTTTAAAGAAAACTAATTCGGGAATTTGCTAATTTTTTTGTGTTTTTGTCCACGAACCTATGTAACAGATGTTACTACTATTCTATTATATGCTAAATTTTTTGTGTGCAAGAACCTTTTAAATGTATTACTATTGTACGCTAATGTTTTTTGTCCAGGCTCCTTTTAAATCTTTCCTGTACTATCAAACTTAGATACTAGGAACCTTCGTTGATGTACGAGACATTAATAATTTTTGATAAATTTCAAATAAAACTAATTCGGGAATACTAAATTGTGCATGGATACCACTTGTATTGCAACTTGCAACCCATGTGTCTGTACACGGTCGCATTTACTCCCATTCCAACCTGGCAGGGACTACGCTGCCATGCAACACTTGTTAAAGTAGTAATACATTGAACTTGATGTATTTAGTAATACATTATTACATTACTTTAATGTATGAATTAAAGTACTAATACATTAATATATAATGTAACATGTTAAACTATTAATACATCAATAACCGATTAATACATTGATAAATAAATTACTAAAGTAAATAAATACACAAATAAAGTAATATATTAATAATATATTAATAAAGTAGTAATATATTGAACATAATGTATTAGTAATACATTATCATATTAATTTAATTGATACATTACATTAATATATCAATGTATCATTACAATATTAATGTATCAATAATGTTATATTACATTTTTTTATTTATAAGTCAATGAGACAATATATACTTTAATGTATTAATACATTATTAATAGTTTATATTAATATATCAATGCATCATTACATTATTAATGTATCAATAATGTTATATTACATTTTTAATTTATCAATTAATGAGACAATATATACTTTAATATATTAATACATTATTAATAGTTTAATATATAACATTATAAATTAATGTATTAGTACTTTTATATATACATTAGACTAATGTATTAGATTACTAATACATTAATGTATTAGTACTTTTATAAATATATTAGACTAATGTAAAAGTACTAATACATTAATTTGTAATGTTACATATTAGACTATTAATACATTAAAGTACATATTGTTTCATTGATTGATAAATTAAAATTGTAACGTAACATTATTGATACATTAATAATGTACTCATATATTGATGTATTAATGTAATGTATAAATTAAAGTTTATTTTCATTATTCTATAAAGTAACTTATAAATTAATTAATATATTAACAATGTAATGTAATAATTCATTTTGTACACTATTACATTATTAATTAATACATTGCTAAAATATTAATATATTAATAAATAAATAATACATTACTAAAGTATTAATACACTAACAAAATAGTACATTAAAAATATAATAAATATATCAATACATAAAAGACATTAACAAAATATTATATAATAATAATAATCTATTTTTAAGGTCACGACCAAGCCACACCAAATTGGTGTATGAGACCCCCTTGTTTGTGGGACAAGGGACCCCCCTCTGCCCAACGATTTGACTGGTAAAGCCTACAGAGGTATACATACCCTACCCCCCTCTGGATTTGAACTTGTGACCTCTTAAGAGGAAACACATGTTCAATGATAAAAAAATATATTAATAAAGTAACAATACATTGAAGTTAATGACTTTAGTAATAGGTTATTAAATTATTAAAATATTAATACATAAATCCATTTCTAAAGTAGTAATATATATAGAGATTAAACTTTATGAATAAAAAGTGGTTGTTGTTGATTAATAATTATTTGACAAGCATTAATTACTAAATATTATTATATAAATTATCATTATAAACTTTGTAAATATAATATAATTAATAATATCTATATAGTTAATTTTGAAATTCATAATTAATTAATAATAGGTATAAAGTTAATAAATTAATAATTATTAAATATATGTAATGTAGGTGTAAAATGTTCATCACAATGTGACGTTGTGAAATATTTGACACAATGGGATGGAAGGAATATTCATGACAATGTGACGTTCAGAAATGTTTGTCACAATGGGACGTTAGGAATGTTCATTACAATGTGATGTTGGTAAATGTTCGTCACAATGTGACGTTGGGAAATGTTTATCACAATGTGATGTTGGGAAATATTCGTCACATTGGGATGGTATGAATGTTCATCACAATGCGATGTTAAGAAATGTTCGTCACAATGCGACATTGAGAAATGTTCAACACAATGCGACGTTAAGATGATGTGCGACAAAATAAAAAAGTGATGCATTTCTAACATTCATTTCGAGCGTCACATTGTTAGGAAATGTTCGCCACAATGCGACATTGGGAAATGTTCATCATATTGGGACGATACGAATGTTCATCATAATGTGATGTTGAGAAAATTTCGTCACAATGCGACGTTGGGAAGTATTATTCACAATGCGATGTTGGGAAATGTTCATCACAATGGGACAGTAGGAATGTTCATCACAATGAAATGTTGGGAAATGTTTGTCACAATGTGACGTTGGGAAATGTTCGTCACAATGGGATGGAATGAATTTTCGTCAGAATGCCACATTGGAAGTGCTATCAGAAATTGACGCGAGGAATGTTGTTTATGGGTGTGTGACTTTGGACAATGATCGTGACAATGTGACAAAGAAAAAGTTAGTAACATAGTGGGGTTTCGACATGCTCACCACAATGAGATGGTTGTGGGAGGATGTTTATCACAATATGACTTAGGGATCTATTTTTCATAGAGTGACGAAAGGAATGTTTGTCACAAAACAACGTTGGACAATGTTCAACAGAATGTCACAAAGTAAAAGGTTAGTAACATGTTGAGGTTTTGGCATGCCTGATTGCAATGTTGGTAGAAGGATGCTAGGCTTAGGAACATTGGAGCATGACATCAAGGGTTATATAAATTTTAGTTTTTCATTATGAGTTATATAAATTTATGTTTTTTAGTGAGGGTTAAGTTGCATCATGAAGAAGTTTAAACTATGGGAAATGTAAATGTTATAAAACATTGTCATATGTTACGAGCAAAAAAAAGGAGGACGAGTTAAAGAAAATTTCATGTTACTTTGACAATTACATAAGAAACCTTAACGTTGAATTGAATGAAAATGTTATTGCATAAAGAGAGAGTTCAATAATTAAACTTGAAGAAGTTTACTATAAAACAATGTGATACAATGGAAATTTAAAAGTAAAAAAATGATTTTTAGTAACTTAATATTATTTGAGAGATTTGACATTTGAGGTTGACATTAAATAAATTAATAAAAATCCAAAATATTATGTTTAACTTTCATAAATTAAAAGTTCAACTTTAATATTATATCATATTGTGACAATTTAAATGTAAAAAGAGAAATAACTTTAATATTGAATTTTGTAATGAAGTTTTGTTTATCATATAAAAAATTTATGAATAATATGAGACATAACAACATATGGAAAGTACAAACATAGGAGGAAAGATAAATAATCTATAGTTTACATGTATAAAGGAATTTAAAAAATTGCATTTCAAAAATATTATGACAATTTAAAAGTAATAAAGGAATGATATATATAACATTTGAAGAGTAATAGAGGAAATGTTTACGATAGACTTCTTTAAGATATTTTATAATAAAAAAATAATAGTAATATGGTTCTATTTAATATAATGTAATATACTAAAAGTGAAAAGTAAAAAGCAAAAATGTTGTGTTAAGAAATAACTAAAGTATGAAAATTAGCAATAATAATATTTTAATGAACAATATAAAAAAAACCCAATGCATAGAATATAGAAGGAAATGGATAAAATCTATAATTGTAAATATAGAAGGAAATGGATAAAATCTAAAGATTTCATAACATAGCATATAGAAGGAAATGGATAAAATCTATAGTTTTAAATACTTTGGATACATGAAGGAGGAGGAGGCAAATGACCCTGGAGAACAATAAACCAATTCAAATTTAAAAAGGCAGGAGTTATCTAGTAAGGTTTATGGAGGAGATTTTGACTTTGGTTTAGATTAGGTGTGGAAGGCTTCGACTTCCTTCAACATTTAACTACCAGGTAGCTTACATTTCCTTGGTTTTATGCTCCGTGGGATTTTTTGTAGGAGGTCGGTGCCATTTTTCTTTATCTCTTCACTAAATGATTCATGATTGTTAGTATTAGTTTTTTTTTT
>SNQJ01S0168195.1:20818-35124 GCA_010110895.2 Picea sitchensis
GATGCTAGGCTTAGGAACATTGGAGCATGACATCAAGGGTTATATAAATTTTAGTTTTTCATTATGAGTTATATAAATTTATGTTTTTTAGTGAGGGTTAAGTTGCATCATGAAGAAGTTTAAACTATGGGAAATGTAAATGTTATAAAACATTGTCATATGTTACGAGCAAAAAAAAGGAGGACGAGTTAAAGAAAATTTCATGTTACTTTGACAATTACATAAGAAACCTTAACGTTGAATTGAATGAAAATGTTATTGCATAAAGAGAGAGTTCAATAATTAAACTTGAAGAAGTTTACTATAAAACAATGTGATACAATGGAAATTTAAAAGTAAAAAAATGATTTTTAGTAACTTAATATTATTTGAGAGATTTGACATTTGAGGTTGACATTAAATAAATTAATAAAAATCCAAAATATTATGTTTAACTTTCATAAATTAAAAGTTCAACTTTAATATTATATCATATTGTGACAATTTAAATGTAAAAAGAGAAATAACTTTAATATTGAATTTTGTAATGAAGTTTTGTTTATCATATAAAAAATTTATGAATAATATGAGACATAACAACATATGGAAAGTACAAACATAGGAGGAAAGATAAATAATCTATAGTTTACATGTATAAAGGAATTTAAAAAATTGCATTTCAAAAATATTATGACAATTTAAAAGTAATAAAGGAATGATATATATAACATTTGAAGAGTAATAGAGGAAATGTTTACGATAGACTTCTTTAAGATATTTTATAATAAAAAAATAATAGTAATATGGTTCTATTTAATATAATGTAATATACTAAAAGTGAAAAGTAAAAAGCAAAAATGTTGTGTTAAGAAATAACTAAAGTATGAAAATTAGCAATAATAATATTTTAATGAACAATATAAAAAAAACCCAATGCATAGAATATAGAAGGAAATGGATAAAATCTATAATTGTAAATATAGAAGGAAATGGATAAAATCTAAAGATTTCATAACATAGCATATAGAAGGAAATGGATAAAATCTATAGTTTTAAATACTTTGGATACATGAAGGAGGAGGAGGCAAATGACCCTGGAGAACAATAAACCAATTCAAATTTAAAAAGGCAGGAGTTATCTAGTAAGGTTTATGGAGGAGATTTTGACTTTGGTTTAGATTAGGTGTGGAAGGCTTCGACTTCCTTCAACATTTAACTACCAGGTAGCTTACATTTCCTTGGTTTTATGCTCCGTGGGATTTTTTGTAGGAGGTCGGTGCCATTTTTCTTTATCTCTTCACTAAATGATTCATGATTGTTAGTATTAGTTTTTTTTTTTAACTTTTTTTTAGACTTGGTTGGTGGACCACCCTCTCCTTGGGCTTACTATTTTACTCTGTGATTTAGTTTCCCTTTTGGGAAACTGTTCCAAAGTATTTTCTTTCTTGTGCACAGTTATTACTCTATCCTCGAGGTTAGGTTAGTGGTTTACAGGTGGTTATTTGACAATATACTCTGAACAAAGTCATTAACTACAATTTCTCCTTGGAATTTGGGGTATTATCATCCCTTGATCTTTGTCCTTTGTTTCTAGTGGATTACAAGTGGAGCCCAAATGGCACTTAGTCGATTGGATATAATAAATAAGGAAGTAAATGACTTACTAAATGAGCCAGAGGATTTATTATGACAGGTGGCAAATGTAACAACTGGTATTACAGGAGGGGTATCTGCGAGTTTTCATTCTGTTAGACTTGAAACAGTTACAGATCCTTTAACTCCAGAAAAAGACTGCAATAATCTTTCTGGTTTAACACCTTCATTGGATATGTTCTTACCTTCTTGCGCTGAAACTTTGTGGGGGACGAAGAAATCGGTGTCGGGGTATAACCTACAGAAAGTCGAGGGGAGCTCACGCTGAAACAACAATTACTTTAATATGCATTGGATATCTTGACATGACATTTAGTTGCATCAGCAAGACAACATTAAGATCACATGGATTGGCGTAGAAATGGCTTTTATATTGACCACATAACAACATTAAAATGGAATTCAAATTTGCATTGAATGGCCCTCATTTATTGACAACAACCACTTATATGAATTAGAAAACAATTGCAAATTAATCTCCAGCAGATTATATTGATGGACAACATGATGTAAGTATTATTGTGTTAGTGAAATAACCTGTGATTTAAGGAGGTAGATTAATAGAGTTACATTAATAACGTTGTACATTTGATATAGTGAATATTGTTAGGTACGGTTAATTTTTTAAATGATAGTTGTGTTATTGATTATTTAGGACTTGTTATTTAGGACATCATTGTCGTTTAGATAATGAATCTGCGTAAGATCTCTTTTAAATGATGAGTAGTGCACTTACTTTAATAGACACGTATCGTGCGTGTAAGGTCTCTATCCCCACAGAGCCTTATAAAACACATGCTAAAATAAAGAATAACGAAAATTATATGATGTACAATTTCATCATTAAAGCATTAATTAAATTTATCAACATCATGAAAGTAAATTTATTTAACAACCACATAACACAACAAATTCATGAAATTACATACCTCTGTCTGATGCTAATTCCCCAATCTCCGGTTGTCTTCTTCGCTACTCTGCCTGAACTCTGCCCAAAACTGAATCTTTCCTCCCTGCCAGCTAGGAACAGAGCCTGTCTGGCTCCCTAGCTCCAGGATTCTGTGAGGATTCCTGGCCCCCGAGACCAAAACTCCCAGCAGCCTGGTGCACCCCTGTAACAGTCCACCCAAACTCCAAAACTAGAAAATATCAACCAGGAAATACAGTCTCTAATCTAAAAAATGCTTCCTCCTCCCCAAATTTCCAAAAGTCCCCTTTTCCCCTCATATCCTCTTCCATTCACATCCTCCTACCCTCCTTTAATGCGACCCACCTTATCCCTCCATTTAATACCTTATCCCTCCACTCAATGCTTCATCCCCCTGCATACATAAATTTTTATATTAATGAATTAAAAGTTATTAAGTATTTAATTCTTTACCCTAAACATTAAATGTGTTAATCAATCTATTTACTAATTAATCAACATACATTAAAGTGGTTAATTAATTAATTAATTAATATTATTAATAAATAATCATTATTTAACTAATACATATTAGGACAGTTAATTAGTTAATTAATTATACTTGGTAAATCTTACGCAATCATTTAGCTATGGTTGTTACATACACCCACCCTTCAGGAAAATTCATCCTGAAGTTAAAGTATTTTATGATACATGGGAAAAGAAACATGATTCACACATTCCTAACAAATAACCGACATTATTAGTAAGTAAGTCAAGAAACTCATACATACTAGTGTACATGTGCAAGAAATGTATGTGTAGCTAGTACATACAAGTCTCGTTCATGTACTAATATCAATAACTATCATCTCTATAGTAATTTCCATATGCATCCAATCCATTCAATAAGATTATTCATTTTATAAAAGAAAATAAACCAACCAAATGTTTGCGAAATCCTTTAATTTCAATTATCTAGCTCAACAAGGTTATTTAGACAATTGTAGTTTAATTACATAATTATGAATATTCATATATATGCATTTTCTTTTCAGAAGGAAAACAATAAGTTCCAACATAGGACAAATCTCCATACACTCTCAACTATTTCTACATCCTTCCTCCCCAACACTTCCATGTTCCATTCCTATCCTTCCCTCGTTGGACTATCTTGGAAGCGTCAACTATATTGACCTAACCAAATAGAACCAGTAAAATTAGCGTCACTATCTTGACCAAGCTTCCCAGTAGGCAAGCCCGATCATCACACGTCTAGGGGGCATGAGCTAACACCACCCTCCCATGAATTCAGGTTTCAAAGGATACATGGTGGAAAATGCCTCACCCCTCCTAATATGAAAATCATGGCAGGTCCACACCCTACAATGGAATATCTGATGTTCTTTTCATGTTGCCGGGAGTTTTGTCATCGTCTATTAGGTTTTGGGCAGTCTCACACCCGAAATCCTACGGGTCCACATATCGTAGAAATGCATCAAACCAATATAATTTCACATAAAATGATTCCTTACCATATTGTTTCTCGGTGAGTGGTCATGACATCCACTTTCATCATCATCCATTCCCTTGGCTATTTCATAGCCCATAACATGATTGATGCATAACACAAGCTCATACATTTCTATGCATTATCATCATGTAATTTCATACAATCATAATTTCAATTCGGTATCCGCGTATCCAAAACTTTAACATCAAAGTTTTCAAGTTAGAAATAGATCTCATAATATTCCATAATCCAATTGGCGACACCTATTCATAAAAATTAACATTTACAAAATAGATTGCATCATCATATCCAACATCCCATTCTAATAACTTTAAACCTTCATGGGATTACATTCACATAAGCATCATATCCATCATCATCAATAACAATGAGACATTCATATAATTTACATTCACATAGTAGATCACATCATATCCATCACATCAATGATAATATTTAAACATTCCATAAAATTTACATTCTCACAATATAATAGCATCATATCCATCATTATCCAAATACATTTAAACATTCATAAGGTACATACATCTTAAAAGTTCAAAGTGTATCATTTAATAGTTTCACTTAATGAATGAAAATAAAGTGTGTAGGCCCAGGTAATCCTGGTATCCTAGAATCAAAATGTGAATTGTTGCATACACCCAACCTTCTAGAATCATATTCTTGAGGTGGTAAAAAGTGAGGGATAATCTAAATTCGTTGTGTCTCGGTGTCCTCCCAAGTAGCGGATCCAAGACTATACTTGTCCCACTAGACAACGGTCTGGAAGGCGGTTCCTGAGCTGTTAGACTCTCTGGTCCAATATGCGTAATGGTTCATTGTTATTGAGAGTTCTAGCGTACGATGCCTACAGTTCCTTCTAATTCAGTTTATGTGATTCATCAACAACATGACATAAAAGCGGATACATGCAGAAAAACATTATGAGTTTTATCGCGAGGAGAGATTGGGGTGTTGGCCGGTCGCGAGAACTGATGTAGACAGCGAGGTTCAATTTTCTCTTGGATTATGAGCGGTCCTATAAATCGAGGGTGATAAAACTTTGTCCCCTTCTTGAACAGAATGGTACTCTTATTAGGCACGATACAAATGAAAACCTGGTCTCCCACTTTATAACTTAGGGCGGTCTTGTGTGCATCGCGCAGCACTACGCCTATCATGCTTCCTTTAGTCTCTTCTTAATTTGAATCACATGTTCCTCTATCTATTGAATCAATTCTGGCCCAAGCTATTTTCGATCTTCTAATCTATCCCAACTCAGCGGTATGCATGGCTTTCCATCTGAGCCGTAGGGTGGCGTCGATGGAGCTATGAAAATGTTATTGTAGGCAAACTCCACCAAAGGTGGGTACTTCTCCCAATGGGTTTTGATTATCCATGGCCATTACATCCCTAAGCATGTCTTCCATGAATTGATTTTCTCTCTCAATTTTCCCATATGTTTCCAGGGATGGTGCTTGCTTAAGTTTAACTGAGTCCCCAGTGTTGATTGCAAACTTGTCCAAAACTTGGAAGTGAAGATGGAGTCCCTATCACGAGAAATGATATTCTTAGGTATCCCATGCAAGCAGATAACCTCTCTTACAAACAAACGTGCCACATAAGTGACATCTTACTAAGTGTCTCTAACCAGATAAAATGAGCACTCTTGGTTAACTTACATCAACTATCACAAGAAAGGCATTGTGTCTATGAGATTAGTAGGCGACAACCCCACCACAAAATCCCTTAGGGCCGGCTTCCCACTTGGACATAAGAACATGATGTGGTTGTAGGAGGCACATTTGGGTGATGGTGGTCGGCTTTTCACTTACATTGACCTCTAGGCATTTGTGACGAAATGGACCCCATCAGAACCTACCTAGAAGAAAAATTTATTTATTTCCTCATGTTTGTGTGCATCTTCTTCACACCTAGATGTGCACAATAAAGTGCTCTATGGGCTTTCCTTCAGTATGATGCTTGAGATATCCCCATTCTTAGGATGTACATCCTTCCTCGATATCTCAATAGTCCGGCTGCCTAAAGTGTGGTATGTCTAAGATATTCATGATACCTATGTTGTATATGCCTAGGTTCCACTGTGCAGGCTCCAAGTGGTGTGCCTGATGGGCCCTCTTCCCTGCTCTCTAGGTAGCTCTACACTACCAAATATGGGAACTTTGTGGCATCCAAAACATCATGGTCGAAGTATTTAAGGAAATTGACTCCTCCTACCATGTTATCCCCAGTTTTCACTTCCTTAGGAATTTTCAACATTATTATACTTAGCTCTGCCTAGGTTTGTTGTACATTGATGCAGGAGAATCCTTAGTGATGTCAACGAGCATGCATTGCAGGACAACTCGGACCTAAGAATCATTTGAAATCTAAAAAAAATTGCTTTCAATTGCTCATGATTTTGGTTACTTGATTGTGAGTGATCATTTTTCACTCTAGTATTGATGTAACCACAATTAGGTAGCGATTAGTTTGTTTCCAAGAAAATGAGTAGTTGGGGGAGGAACAGGAGACCCTTTGAATTAAAGAGAGGTTTGTATGCCCAAATGAGCCTGCTGCGAGCTAGTAGGAGAATTTTGAATTTGTAATTGATGTTTGTTTTTAGATGTAGCCCTTTTTATTTTGAATGAAGATAGCAGAGAGGAAAGTGATCAAATGTATGGTGTGAATATTTGAACTTTGCAATTTCACCCATTTATTGTTGTTTTCAAGAATGAATGAATCTCACTTCGTTTTGCGATATTGTGGAAATGTTTGTATGGAGTTCCCATTGTTTTCTCTTACATTTAGGTTAGTTACCCAAGGAGTGCCTGCCGTATAAGTGTGTGTAAGAGATTTGTTTTCAATCCTGAAGCTCGGAATAGATATCACAAAATATTTCCTTTGCAAGGAGTGAAATTGGCTTGTTGCAAAGTGCAGTCATGAGAACTCAAACCGTATTAAGATGCAGTGTGAGCGCATAGATCTGAGAATGTGACTAAGTGTCGAAGTGGATATGTAGGAAGTCAAAGAATCAGAATAGATGAACCTCGGGAGGAGGAATTCCCATTTTGGAGAAAGGGCTTGTGGTGCCTGATGGGCCCTGTCCCCTGCTCTCTAGGTAGCTCTACACTGCCAAATCTGGGAACTTTGTGGCATCCAAAACATCATGGTCGAAGTATTTAAGGAAATTGACTCCTCCTACCATGTTATCCCCAGTTTTCACTTCCTTAGGAATTTTCAACATTATTATACTTAGCTCTGCCTAGGTTTGTTGTACATTGATGCAGGAGAATCCTTAGTGATGTCAACGAGCATGCATTGCAGGACAACTCGGACCTAAGAATCATTTGAAATCTAAAAAAAATTGCTTTCAATTGCTCATGATTTTGGTTACTTGATTGTGAGTGATCATTTTCACTCCTAGTCGTGAATGTAACATAATTAGGTAGCAGTTAGTTTGTTTCAAGAAAATGAGTAGTTGGGAGGGAACCCGAAGGACCCTTTGAATTAAAGAGAGGTTTGTATGCCCAAATGAGCCTGCTGCGAGCTAGTAGGAGAATTTTGAATTTGTAATTGATGTTTGTTTTTAGATGTAGCCCTTTTTTATTTTGAATGAAGATAACAGAGGAAAATTGATCCAAATGTATGGTGTGAATATTGTTTGCAATTTCCTGTTATTGTTGTTTTCAAGAATGAATGAATCTCGCTACGATTTTATGATATTGTGAAATGTTTGTATGAGTTCCCATTGTTTTCTCTTCTGTTAAGTTGGTGCAAGGAGTGCACACCGAGCGCAAGGAGTGTGTTAATGAGATTTGTTTCAATCCTGAAGCTCAGAATAGATATCACAAAATATTTCCTTTGCAAGGAGTGTAAATTGACTGTTGCAAGGCGTGCACAGTCATCCGCAAGAACTCAAACCTTGCGTAAAGATCTGGTGTGAGGAGCGCATAGATCTGAGAATGTGACTAAGTGTCGAAGTGGATATGTAGGAAGTCAAAGAATCAGAATAGAGGGGCATCAGAAGAATTCCCATTTGGAGAAAGGACTTGTGTAATTGATATTGGGGTCTAGAAAAGACCTAAAGAGTCGATCTAACTCAATATCTTGATCGATCCTTGATTGAGAGGTCATCGGTCCTGAGGGGAGAAGGGGGGGGTCTGCATCAAGTGGTATCAGAGATTAATCTTTTCTTGTAGACAACAGGCAAAGGGAAAGATGGTGACAAGATATAGTCTTATACCATCAAGTGGTATCGGAGTGAGATTTCGTCTGTAGATTTCAGGCGAAGGAGATAAAAGGAGAAGAGATAAAAGAACTCGAAGTTATACTCTATGCGTGAGAGACAATCAACACAATGCCTAGGAGATGAGGGGAGACACCCTTAGCCAATCGAGTTGTAGAAAGGGATATGCGAGAACTTTGTGCAAGATTAGAGGCGATGGACGAAGTGAAGATGAGGGAACCTGATGTTGGAGACATCAACGATGCAAAGAGTGAAGAAGCAGAGGTCGAAGAAGTTGTAGGAGAAAATGTTGCTGAAGAACGCTTGCTCAGAGTAGTTGTCAGATTGGGAGGTAGAGCCAAGAAAACAAAACCAANGAGGGAACCTGATGTTGGAGACATCAACGATGCAAAGAGTGAAGAAGCAGAGGTCGAAGAAGTTGTAGGAGAAAATGTTGCTGAAGAACGCTTGCTCAGAGTAGTTGTCAGATTGGGAGGTAGAGCCAAGAAAACAAAACCAACGAGGCAGAGGTAGGAACCTGGCCCAAAACAAAGTCAAGGGAGTTTTCCATGACAAGGCACATAAATCCAAGGATGAGATAGAGAAACCACCCAATCACTCAGAAAGAGGAGGAAGTTCCCAAGGAGGACATAATGGTGGAATAAATTCTTCTAGAGGGAGAGGAAGAAATAGAAGAGAAGAATTAAGATGCTATGCATGTGGAAAGACAAGGCACATGTCTTGGGAATTCCCCGAGAACAATAAAGAAGGAGAAGGTGAAGCTCACATTTTGGAAGAACAGAGATGGAATGTTGAAGAAGAAGAAGCAAAGGATGGAACATCCTTGATGATGAGAAAGGTTCTCTTAAAACCAGAGGAAAAAGTTGAAAAGAGAGCACAGAGGAACAACTTATTCAGGACAACTTGTAAGACTAAAGACAGAGTATGCAAGGTGATAATTGATAGTGGGAGCACTGACAACCTAGTTTCCACAAAAATGGTGGATAAATTGGAGCTGGAGATGACTGCACATCCAAGGCCATACAAAGTCTAATGGTTGCATAAAGGACACCACGTAATGGTTACTAAAAGATTCCTTGTTGAATTTAAGATAGGAGGATATAGAGATGAAATTCTGTGTGATGTAATTCCCATGGATGTATGCCATATATTGTTGGGAGGACCATGGAAGTTTGATAGGAATGTCATTCATGATAGGAGGAAGAATACATACACTTTAGAGAAGAATGGTAGGACACACATGTTGCTGCCAATAGAGGAGAAGAAAGTGAAAGAGGAAGCCAACACAAGCATACTTCTCATGACCGGGAAGGTATTCCAGAAAGAATTCAAGAAAGAACAGGAGATGCAGTTTGTTGTAGTGAGGAAACCCAGAGTTATCCTTTCAAGTAATTTGATGGATGATTTTCCTTAAGAAGTTCAGGAATTGTTGGATAATTTTGATGACATAGGGGTGTATGAGCTCCCTAACTCATTGCCACTTATCATAAGTATCATCCATCATATCGATTTGATACCAGGAGCAAGTCTTCCAAACAAAGAAACGTACAAACTGACACCTCGAGAGAATGAGGAGGTAAAGAACCAAGTCCAGGAACTATTAGACAAGGGTTTGGTCAGAGAGAGATTGAGTCCATGCACAGTGCCAATTGTGTTGAGTCCAAAGAAGGATGGAGGATGGAGAATGTGTACAGACTCAAGAGCCATTAACAATATCACCATTAGGTATAGATTTCCTTTTCCAAGAATGGATGATTTAATGGATTGTTTAAGTGGAGAAAATTTCTTTTCTAAGATAGATTTGAAAAGTGGATATCACTAGATAATAATGAGGGAAGGTGATGAATGGAAGACAACCTTTAAGACAAATGAAGGTTTGTATGAGTGGCTTGTTATGCCATTTGGCTTAACAAATGCCCCGAGTAATTTTATGAGGTTGATGAATGAAATACTGAAAGATTTCATTGGCAAGTTCATGGTTGTGTATCTCGATGATATATTGATCTTTAGTAGGAATAAAGAGGAGCATTTGAGACACTTGACACTAGTGATGAAGAGACTATATCAGGAGAAGCTATTGATAAACTTGAAGAAGTCCTCTTTTATGAAGAGAAAGCTCATTTACTTGGGTTTTTTTATCTCTTCAAATCAACTGAAGATGGATCCAGAGAAGGTGAAAGCAATCAAAGAATGGTCATCACCAAGAAGCATGTTTGAGGTAAGAATCATCCATGGATTAGCAAGTTTCTATAGGAAGTTCATCAGAGACTTCAGTGGAATTTGTGCACCAATGATGGATACAGTGAAGAAGAAGCACAAGTCTTTTAAATGGACAAAGGAGGCCGAGAGGAACTTCAATACACTGAAGGAGAAAATAATAGAATGACCAATTCTGGTCTTGCCGAATTTTGAAAAGACATTTCAAGTGAGATGTGATGCAAGTGTTGCTGCAATTGGAGCAATTTTGAGCCAGGATAATAAACCTGTGGCCTATTTCAGTGAGAAGCTGAATGAGACCAAGAGAAAATATTCCACGTATGATAAGGAGTTTTATTCCATAATTCAAGCCTTGAAGAAGTGGAGGCAGTACCTTGTCCCACAAGAATTTATCTTGTATAGTGACAACCAAGATTTACAATTCATAACCAAATAGGAAAAATTGAATCAGAGGCATGCAAAGTGGATTGAGTTTATGCAGAATTTTACTTTTGTCATAAAACATATTGCTGGGAATGCTAACAAAGTTTTTGATGCATTGAGCATCAAATGCTTGATTCTATAGGAATTTTAGGTGAAGACCTTGGGGTTTGAACACCTTAAGGAAATGTACAGTGATGACCCATATTTCAAGGAAGCATATGACGCATGTGCAAATCTTGTGCTGAGAGACAGGAGATAGTGGGAATAGTATATGATTCAAGAGGGATGGTTTTTCAAGGGGAATTAGTTGTGCATACCAAAATTCTCAATGAATGATAACCTTTTGAAAGAAAATCATAGTGGAGGATTGGTTGGACATTTCGGCCATGATAAAACATTTGCATAGTTGAGAAGTTCATACTATTGGCCAGGTATGAGAATAAAAGTAGTAAAATTTGTGAACATATGTAGAATCTGCCAACAGGAAAAAGAAAAAAGATAGAACATTGGATTGTATCAACCATTTCCAATACCAGAGATGCCTTGGGATGCAATAAGCATGTATTTTCTATTGGGACTACCAAGAACACAAAGATGATTTGATTCCATATTTGTGGTGGTGGATAGATTTTCAAAGATGGCACACTTTATCCCATGCCATAAGATCAGTGATGCAACACATGTTGCAGATCTGTTTTTCAAGGAAGTTGTGAGACTTCACAACCTACCCAGAAGCATTGTTTCGGATAGAGACACAAAATTTGTTGGTCATTTTTGGAGAACATTGTGGAAGAACTTGGGGACAGATTTTTCCTTTATCTCAGCTTATCACCCTTAGACATATGGATAGACTAAGGTGGTAAACATAAGTTTGGGAAAATTATTGAGGAGTTTGTTCACTGAGCATCATAATCAGTGGGATCAAATTCTTCCACAAGCATAATTTGCATACAACGACTCACCAAACAGGAGCACTGGAAAGAGCCCATTCCAGATATTGTATGTAATGCAACCTAGGGGAGTATCTGAGTTGAGAGACTTGGAACATAGTGAGATTAGGATCACTGGAGAAGAAGACTTTGCTGCAAAAATGCATAATCTCCATAACCAGATCCAAGGATAGTTGTAGAGCTCTAGCCAAGAGTACACACGCAGAGTTGATCAACATCGCAGAGAAATTCAATTTGAAGAAGGAGATCATGTTCTAGCACATCTTAGGAAAGAAATATTCCCTAGGGGAACATATAACAAGTTAAATATGAATAATATAGGGCCATGTAAAATATTGAGGAAGTTTGATGCAAATGCCTATGATATTGAGCTACCAGATGATGTGGGCATATCACCCATATTTAACGTTTCAGACCTGTATCCTTATAGGAAATATGACACAGAGGGATTAGAAAATCAAGCGAAGGTTCAATGGGAGAAACAAATGACTATAGAAGAAAAACCACAGATGGAGAAGATCGTTGATCAGAGGATTGGAAAGAAGACCAGGAGGAAGACCTATTTTGAATATCTTATCAAGTGGAAGGGACACCCAATAGAATATGTCAGTTGGGAAAATGAAGCAGATATCCAGAAGCATGGAAAGTCAGTGCAAGAACTCATGGACACGAGTAAATGATTTTTTTTTTGAGGGGAGTATGATGCAGGAGCATCGTGAGTGATGTCATCGAGCACTCGTGGTAGGACAACTCAGACCTGAGAATCATTTGAAATAAAAAAAAAAAACCGCTTTCAATTGTTGAGGATTTCGGTTTCTGACGATTTTGGTTACTTGATCGTGAGTGATCGTTTTCAATCCTAGTCGTGAATGTAACAAAATTAGGTAGCAATTAGTTTATTTCAAGAAAATGAGTAGTTGGGAGGGAACCCTAAGGACCCTCTGAATTAAAGAGAGGTTTGTACGCCAAAATGAGGTTGTTGCGAGCTAGTAGGAGAATTATGAATTTGTAATTGTTGTTTGTTTTTAGTTGTAGCCCTTTTTTATTTTGAATGAAGATAACAGAGGAAAATTGATCCAAATGTATGGTGTGAATATTGTTTGCAATTTATTTTTATTGTTGTTTTCATGAATTAATGAATCTCGCTACAATTTATGACATTGTGAAATGTTTTTATGAGTTCCCACTATTTTCTCTTCTGTTAAGATAGTGAAAGGAGTGAACACAGAGCACAAGGAGTGATTTAATGGGAGTTGTTTCAATCCTGAAGCTTAGAAGAGATAGCACATAATATTTCCTTCACAAGGAGTGAAAAACGACTATTGCAAGGCATGCAAAATCATCCGCAAGAACTCAAACCTTGTGTACAGATCCGATGCGAGGAGCGCACAAATCCGAGAATGCAACTAAGTGTCAAAGTGGCTCTGCAAGAAGTCAAGAATCAGAATAGAGGGGCGTCAGGAGAACGCACATGATTTCTTTTCAAGAAACCCTTTGGTATGAATTTGATGAAATCCCTGAAAACGAAAGAAGTGCTTGGGAGATCGAAATCTTCGAAGGAAGCAGAAGCTCAGGAGGGAGTGACAATTATCATTGGATAATTTATCGATGAAGAGATCTGGTCACTAAATCTCTCGTCCATACACTCAAGAGAATGTGCAGAGGAAGATCAGATCTGGACCATTAGATCTGAGTGCGTGGCAACAATTGTTGGATCTGTTATCATCATAACAATTTTCATATCAGGATCCAAGTTTCAAAGATTTAATGAAAATACACATTGCTATGAAAGTGTGATAGTTTGGAGGATAAGGTATTATATGGCGGCATGAGGAAAAATATATTGGAGGCGCGAAAGGTAGGACTCAACGGACCATTAATCTTGAGGCATCTAGGATCAATGGCTAAGACACATATAGGGGAATGAAACAACACGAAAGATAATTATTCGAAGGCGGGATGAGGAAAACCACCATGGTTTCATTCGTGGATGTGTGGCACCTCTAGAGGTACATAGGGGCGAAAAGAGGTATTCCTGAAATCGTTTTCTCCAATCCCCGATATCGAAAGTTGTTGGGGCACGATGATATGTAGATCTTAAAGCGATCCAGATAAATGACTAAAACTTATATTGATGATTGAAGTAGCACAAGGATTAATCATTAGAAGGCAGGCTAGGGAAAACCACCATGGTTTCGTTCGTGGACGCGTGGCGCTTCTAGAGGTACATCGGGGTGAAAAGAGGTCTACCTTAAAACCGTTCTCTCCAACCCTCGTTGTCAATACGAACATATAAAAGGAGGGCCCCCGACATTATTTTATGATACGTTGGAACATTCAAACGTTCAAAATTTGGCGCAAACAATCTATTCGAAACTCAAGCCCAAAGTTGGATCAAATTCATGTTTTCCTCAC
>SNQJ01S0168196.1:0-20808 GCA_010110895.2 Picea sitchensis
CGTAGGTAGACCACTTTTAAAAGATGAAGAAAACCAAGTTGATTTGCAAACCTTGATATACTCTCTTAATTTACAAAAACCCTAGATCTGAAGGAACTCTTGACATCTAAAATGACAGATTACGATGAAAATTGAGCACACATTGAATTTCCATCTATGTAGTCCAATTATTCCTTTTCCATGTCCTATATATTGTCCAAATCTACTACACCATGTGATTTTTTAGAAACCACCATTCCCCACCACTACACATTCGTTATGCAATTTTATAAAGTTGATCAGGGTAAATAGTTCATTTTAAGGATAAAAAGAAGAAGAATACTTAGCTATACTCTAGTGATTTACTAAATCCCTAGATCCAAAGGAACACTAGGTTTTTGGTTTGCCATCTACAATGATAAATCCTAATGTTCTGGTTTGACATCTACAATGATAGATTATGAGGAAAATTGAGCACCGAGTTCCAAATCCCATGCAGTTCTAGTGGAGCACATGAGAAACAATAATAGTTAGCACCATATTTCAAAATGATGTTATATTTCTACTTAAGAGTTGCAGTATTCTAGACTTCTAATTTCCTATATAATTATTATATCCCACCATTCAATTGTGAGACGAGGTGGAGTGGTGAGATGATATGGATAGAGATGCATCATTGGAAGGGTGTGGATATACTCTCCTAATTATAACAAACTAAGGACTGTAGATAACTTCTAAAGTTTCACGGGGAAATGAAAAGCAGGGTGTGGATATAGGAATTTGTCTCCTAACTATAACCAACCAAGGACTGAGTGAAGTTTCTATAGTCTCACAAGAAATGGAACGGGTAAAGAGGGGTGAATAAGGGAGAGAGTTTCAGCACCGAAAAATCAATTTATACCATCAACCTTAGGTTCCTCACACTTGATATCCAAAGACACAAAAACACCATAACTCTAGAAGCCCCACCCCAAGGTCACCCACACCCATATTTATAGAGCACTAAACACCATACAAATAACAAAATTTTAGAATCAACAAAGAGAATGTGAGATAAGCCACAAGATTCTAGAATAGGGAATTTGTAGAATAACAAAAGACAATTGAGACATTGAAACATTTCGCAGTGGGTGAAAGTTCCAAAACACATAATAAATACAAAAAGCAACTTACTAAGAAGGAAAACCATCCTAGGGTAGTCCACCACCAAACAATATTTCTTAAACCAACCACAAAGTGTGTCATTATCTCACCTAATTCTTGATAAGATATCTTAAATGACTCAAAATGTCTATTGGAAATTAAGTCTAGCATTCCTGTGAACAAGACCCTTCACATCTTATTCCCTTCTACTCGATGATGGTGGATGTACCATCATATTTTTTTCTTATGAATATCAATGAGAGTCTCAATCATTGACAAAATGAAAAGAGGCTTCAGGGATGGTTGAGTAAATATGCCCACATTTTTAAAAAAAACTCCAATAATTTACGTAGTTTCTTCATTTGCTAGTTTTAGATTATGTTTCCATAAAATATGGATGAAGGAGACCTTCTAGAATATGGATGAAGGAGGCCTTCTAGATTATAGTTATGTTTACGTTGGAAGGTATGCAAAAATTTTATTTCATGGGCTTAAACTTACTAAACATATGTTGAAACTCAATATCTTGTGCTATACATGTATAAGGAATTTCTCTTTGATTACCAAAAACTCAAAAACATAAAATGAAGAAACTTGAGCTTGACTATGTAGACATTTTTCATTAGGTGAAAGTTTCAAAATAGAGAAAAGAGATAGACATAGGAAATTTCCAAGAAGGAAAACGAGATCCACATTTAGACAATATCATTCACACCAACCATGAAGTTTGTTATTTTCCCACCTAATTCCTAGTAAGATATCAAAAGTCTCAAAATCATGGTTGGAAACTAGTCTATCATTTTGGGGACTTCTTCATAACTCCCTTCACATGTCATTCCCTTGTTTGATATCCCATGTTAGAGGAGGTACCATGATATTTTTTGATTATGAAAGGTATAAAGAGTCTCCATGATTAATAAAATCCAAATGGGATCAATCCATGACTTGCGTAAATATGCCCATAATTTTGTTAACAACTCCAACACTTTGCTTCGTTGCTTCATTTGCTCTACCATCAACTTTTTTATTATGCTCCCGAAAACATGGAAGAATAATACATTGTAGAATATGGGTATCCCCCTTTGAGTCCTTCTATTAGAGATTCTAGTTTACTATTGAAATGAATCTAATTTAAGGTCATTAAGATGATGATTTTAATCAAGTGGCTCTGGCCTAATTATTTATAGAGGTCCCTAACCCCATGCATAAGTCATTTCTAGTTGTCGCTCACTATAATCATCCATGTCTACCAACCATAATTACATAGTATATGGACAACACTATTTCTCATCAATTCTTTCATCCTCCTTCTAATTTCTCACCCATTATGTGTTGTTTTCTAAAACAATTCCCTCATTTTGAACTTTCTTACATATATTCTTTGTAAATCTTAACATTTCTTCTTTTTTAATTACATCCTTAACTTTAATCTCTTTATCTCACACATTTACTTCATATTTTATTCCAAATCCAAATCAATGATGTACACATCAATAACAAACACTTCAAAATCAACAAGTCGCAATTCCTCCTTGTTTGTGTTTCTGTAAATCCTATAAATAATGAATGATAAATAACTTGAAAATTTATAGTTAAAATAAAGAAAAAACAATCTTTATGTCAGTAATATTTTATTTCTAACAACTAAAAAATAATTTATTCGTAGACACTCTACTATACAATGGGGTAGGTATGCCCTTCTCAAACTTGATATAAACATTAGTAGTATTATCAAAATATCCCAATGAGTTGGTAAAATTCCAATATGAAGTCTTTATTTGTTTCTTTACAATCATGTGAAAATTTACTTGGCTCACAACAATTCAAGGTATAACTCATCCTTGTGTGAACTATTGTTTTTCCAAATTGATGTTTAAGTATTGTTATCATCTAAATACATAATTGTCATCAATAACATGAATGTGCTCTATTCATTGGTCATTCTAAATGGACTAACTAACTATTCATTCAATCCATTCTTCATCTTAAATATATTCATTTCATTCATTATCTTCTTTAATTTCATTGGAGAATATCCACATCTAAAATCTAACTTTGAAAAAGTCATTACAACACAGAAACTGTTCATCAAATCCTCCAACAAATCCTCCAATTATGGGAGTGACACTATATACTTATTCAATTGCATGTGTTTCTACCAAAAGCTTCCATCATGGTGTTTGTCCTTTGATATTTCTGGGTAGAGACTTCAATGTTTTGTGTTGTATCTTCAATGGATTGTATGTTCAGCTACCTTTTCATGAAAAGCAATTTCCAGGGAATTTCCAATGTTGAGTTTCATCATGTCGAGTCTTTCATTTCCTTCATTCTTTAAAAATTTGTCTTATTGTAATGTTGCATCATTTTGAAATTTATAAAACTATATTGTAGAATCATTTTAGTGTATGTTATCATAATTTTAATTTTTATAATAAAGAGATGACACCTTCATGGGGGATGAATCGGTGATGGAGAAATTCAATCCTTTTTTAACCACAATATGAAAGTGTTATATTAATGTATCATTATTATCAATAGTTCTTGGTGATAGTGATGAACAAATGGACAATCATACACATATAGGTACACTAGTGTTTTCATTAGAGCAAAATTTGGAGAAAACCACATAATTTTTTTGTATGTCTTTAGAATTACATTCATTGGAAGCACCAACTTCCTTTGTTTTCAATTTTGCAACTAGAAGGAGGCTTCAACTACTTGTCTCATGGTACAACACGTGGAGAGCTCCAACTCTAATTATATGTCTACAGCTAGAAGAGGATGCTCCTATGTTCTCCAAACTAAAAGCCAGGAAGGTGACTGCTTGACCTCTCCTTGGCCCTGTCCTTAAATATAAGTACAATGATGGAACCACATTCTACTTGTCATTGTGAGATATACTATACTAAACATGTACCAATCAATCTACTTAAACAAGTTGTGTGTCCATAGCCTATACATCAATCTATAATCAAACTATACCATAAACAAGTTCATCAACCATGTTGTAACACAGCCATGAACAAGTCGTCAACCATGCACCAGGCAGTAAAATGTATGTGTCTGGAACTGTCTAAAACAACCTATCACAACAACCTCTGTCAATGCATTGTCAACCAAATGGAATCATCACCAAGACAACTCTCAAATATGTGCATCAACCAATCATAACACAAGAACTTATAATCGTGAGCAAGATCAATATAGGCTTCTATTAATGCTGGCTGTGTTTACATCATGGCCTTGTGTCAATATTACTACTGCTTTCAGTGCATCCAACCATGTGCAGAGGTATGTACCAATCAGGTATCAACTACTCATCCTTCCTTGACAATCAAGTATGTACCAACATCACCAACTATGCACCTCATGTATGTGTCAGCTCATCAACTGCTTGTCTCAGGCGTGTACCCAACATGTACCTCAACCAAAGCCCTCATCCAATTTCATCATCCAAGTCTGGTTTGTAACTCTGTAATAGACACAGTACAGGGACGTTTAGTGGCTAAATTTCGCTCGTGGGCTGATTTTCCATGGTTTTCAGGTGAAGTTAAGCTATTTTAAAATGATTAGCCCAAATTCTATGGGATAAAAATTCATTTTTACCTTTCAAAATTTTATAAAGAGCATGAAATGTAGAGTACTTAATATTAAAAAAAAATCTCAAACATTTATGGTTGACCATGGAAGAGGGATTAGTAATATTAGTAGAGTTTCTACATTTAGAAATAATTTTCATCCTTAAAATCATCAGGTCTTTGGTGTATATGATCACATACCTCGAAACCTTCTTTAACTTTAATAACAAGAGACTAGCATTTTCATCGACATTTCTTTAGTCTTGCATGACTGGTTTTGGATTAGTCAGGACTTCTAACTTGAAATAATCATAACTATGTCGTGTTATGAATAAGATGAAAAACTACTACACAATGTTATTCATTGTGTTTTATGCAATTCCTCTAGGTGTCACTACTTGGAACCTCTCAAAAATGAGTTATAGCAAAATGGCATACCTTGTTGAATTCTGGCTTATTCTACAAGGGACCTTGTAGAGCCTCATGGAATATTTGTAGTATGTATGTAAAAATTTACACAACATAGTGACGTAACACTGTTTAGACTAGTTTCACGACTAGCCACAAACCCTATTTTCCATGGCCTTAACTCCAAAATACTCCATATATTTTCTCAATGGGCAATCAATTTCATGAAATGTACTCTAGAGAAGGTAATATACATTAAATATGAGTATGCAAATCTCACAAACAATTTTAAATCTTATTTCATCATTAAAATAATTTCAACAAATTACTAGTATTTAGTAATCCATTTAATCAATAATGATAAAAAAATGATTATGTTATTTTGACAATAAAAAACAAAATGTGTTATATTCAAAAACACCTAACTTATAACAATATGCATACAATCTAAATATTAAAACCTAACTTACAACAACATACATAATGAAAAAATCCTAAATACAATTTAACAAAAGTAAATACACAGAAAAAAAGAGATCTATTCAAACCGCAAATACGAATAATCTCAAACGGTGTATTTAATGGAAAATGATATCAATTCAAACAACAAATACTAATAATCTCAAACAGTAAATTGAACGGAAAATGGGATCAATTCAAACAGCAAATAATAATCTCAAACCGTAAACTGAATTGCATTACCTTCTCCAGTAATCTAATATAATTGCATTCCCAAGTTAACTTAATGGCATTTCAAATAATGTCTTTGATATGCAAATGGCAGAATTTGGGGATACTCTCAGTAGGGTTGCCATTCGCGCTGATATTGTTTATAGACATAGTCTGGGTGGGTGTTAGCACCGGGCACTGGTATGAGCAGGACACACTCGGGTGAGTGCCTCAGTGGGTATTCCATCAATCCCACATTGTCCATGTCCTGATCTTCCTCTGCTACCTCGCCAAAATTCTGTGTCGATGTGCCTAGAATTTTTGGTTTGAAGTTGGAATCGTAGCACCTTGTATATTATCGGGCCAAGTGTATTTTTCATGCATCAACCAGGAAGTGATGGAAATATTAGTTTGTGCAGGTTCATTCTGAATCTGCTGATTAATATTATTAAGAGTGACTTGTTCATCATCAAGAATTTCTCTTGCCAGCTGCTCCGCACTAGTAGTAAAGGTACCTGAAACCACGAAAATAGCCTTTATGCATTGCTTGAACTGCAAGTGTACTGTGGAATGAGCAGAACGAGAATTTTACATACCTCCAGTTGGCGACATCATTGGAGCTGACGTGGGCATGGGTATTGCAGCAGATGATTCTAATTCCTGCGTCATCTGCAATTGAATAATTCGAGGGGTTATTTCCTGGGCAGCCGTCCGCGCTGCAGATCTAATGTCATCTACAGAGTGTGAAATAGGACGTGGTAGCAGATAAGCATATTGTGGAAAGTTCATACTATCAGCAATTGATTCCCTCTCAAGAATAAAATCGATGTGTCATATGCAATAGCAGCCATTTCAGCTGTGGGATACGCTCCTAGAGTCAGCCTCTTTTTTTCTACCTGGATTCGGGGAATCCACTTTCCTTTAGTTCTGTCAAAGTACACACCTTTGTATTTCTTTATTCCTCGATCTCCATTTTCTGTACTTGCACTACCTCCGTCATTATCAATACGCAGCATTTTTCAACCTCTATGATATGGATCACCTGCAAAAATCCTTTAATAATAATTGACGATTAAACTGCGGAAAGTCTTCAATGAATCCTTGATATGTATAATTTATATAGATATGCCAAATCAAAGTGAATCTAAAAGAAAACTCGTTTATTTATACTGAGATTACAGGTAGTGCGAGGATGCATATTCTTAGAAGAAATAAGAAGTATCGCAAATCCAACATAGATAAAAACAGACTAGTTGCACAAAAAAAATATCAAAACTAAAAACAAACTTCCAAATACCTCAATACATTCATACCCTACAATTCACATGTTCTTGTTCTTAATGATGATTACATGTTCTCTATCTATACCTATTCTCACATTGCACATTGATAGCTTTATTGGTAAATGGAGGCACTATTACTTATAAATTTACACATTACATGTAGGGTTTAACCCCATATATACCTTTTTGGGGTCAAATCATATACATTAAACCCTATATATACCCCCTTGGGGTCTTACCATAATAGTTTTTTCAAAATCTTTGTTGTCAAGATTTGCAATTAAGGGTGTTACATGTGACGAAACCATATCATAGGATTTCTTTATATTCCTAGTTTCTTCATTTCATTGATGATAATTCATCCATCAACCTCAATTCTTCTAGCTCTTAATCCTTGATGGTTGGTTATTGCATAATTGTGTTTCTTTTGATTCCATATATTTTTATATAGCTTCTCCAATTTGTAGTACTTTTTGGTCTCTATGTTGAATAATGGTTTTGTGATTCAATAGTTTATGGATATTGATGAGTACTCTATGTTCTTCCTATATAATGTTGATATTGATCCTCTTGTTATTCTTAAAATCTCTCATGGTAATAGTGTGTCCATATGGACCACATTTGATGGTTTCCTTCTCCCTACACCCCCATTTCGTTTGTCTTCTTTTCAAGCTAATGACATCCTCTATTCTTTGCTTATTCTTTCGTTATGTGGAGATAATACCATCATATTTTATATGTACATCCTCTATAAAGATTTAAACTTCTTCAATTATCTTTGGTGACTAGATCTTGTATTATTTCGTTGTTTGAAGTGTTTGAAGACAATGTGACCCGGATGTCCTTTCTCTATTATGAATTGGATTTCTAATTTTATATTATCAATATTTCGAGATTGCTCAACCTTCTCATAACTCCTTTGAAATCTTTTGATTGACCATACTTCTTTCTTTTTCAATCTCTTGATAGTTTTCTTTTATGTTTTCTTTATCTAAGTATTTCTTCGTTTTTATTTTTCAATTCTTCCCTTTAATCATCATTTTCCCACCTTCACTTTGCTACTGTCATTGTTTTAGTTTTTTGAACCTCCTTTACGAGTTGTTTATTAAGGTCTAGTATCTTATATAATTCATATCTCTTCTTCTCTATCTCTTTGTTTTTTGCGCTTTATTTAACTCATATTGGATTCTATCCATTGCCCCCACTTTGTTATGGGTAATACATTTATTTGAGACAAGTTTTTCAATTTTTCTCATGTACACTAGATTTTAGTATCTTCATTAGAAATTCTACTTAGAAGCTTCAACGTGAAAATAAATTTGTTGACTAATGATTCAAATCAATCATATTTATCATCCTCAACCATTCTATGAGATTTATTTCATGTTTACCTTCATGTCCACTAATGTTAGGTATGACCATTGATTATTAATTGAGGTCTAACTCTAAACACTAAACTTACAACATCAATATGTTGCTGAATAATGGTCCAATAGGTACTCATATATTTTTCAATATAATTTCCCATGCGCCTATTTCCAATTGATTTTGAATCATCTCAATCACATATTTAGATCAAGGTTACCTTAATTTTTAAATTAGCATATCTCTTTTTGGTCCACTTAATGTATCTATGATATGAGCACTATCTTTTTGGTCAACTTAATGTATCTCTTAAATTAATTTTATCCCTTTTGTGTATGAAATTTCTTCCTTTATTACTTTGATATGGTTTCATTGCAATGTCATGAGTATGACCAAAATTTAATGTACTTAGAGTGGAAATTTATGGTAACTTTTCCTCCAAAACTTTATTGATTGTTTTCTTTTACTAGAGAGAGAGTGCAAATAATTTAATACCTCCAATTTTTCTAATATGATTCTAAAATTTTGACCTATAATAATTATATGGACTGTTATGTCTTCAATAAAATTGGTTTTATTGAATGTGGATCTTTATTGACGTAAATATGAAAAAATCCTATATTCCAAGTGCATTATAGTGTATGCTAACCCAAAATTTTTGACATAGGTACCTTGATTTCGAACCTTGGACTCTTGAAAATTTCATAGTATGAAACATCACCCAAAACCAAATGTTAGTGAAAATTCCCAGATGACTCATTTGAGATTGATTAAATTTCAAGTGAAATTTTTTATAAGAAAAACTCAAAAATATGACTAGTTTGAAACTAAATACATACTATAGTGATATAATGCCAAAACTACTTTTCATATGAGGATCCTAAAAATTTCATACATTGAAAATTTAGTGAAAAAAAAAGTTATAGCTAAAATTCCAATATGACTAGTTTGAAACTTATTTTAGGACATGTTACAATCCCTAACTTCCAAAAGTTATATCTCATAAATATTTTAAATTTTACTAATAGTACTTCAATATGTCTCTTTAGTTTCCTAAAAATTTTACAATTCAAAATTTTAAAAATATAGATAAAATGTAAAATGACTCATGATAGAAAACCAAGGATCTTATTTTGTGATTCCAATGTTAGGATAAAAATGCTTATGATATCACAAGAAACTTTAAGTACACATGGTGTGGGTGAGAGAGTACGCTAAGAAAGTAAGGGGCATTTTTTTATGGAGGGCGCAACACTCAACTAATTGAAGGGTCAATCGATTCGAAGGAGAGGATGCAACACCTTTTTGAGTGAGAGACGCCTTTTCTGAGTAGAAGGAGATATGTGCATAGAATTCTCCATCTATTCCTCCTTTAAACTGATTCCCTAACTTCACATTCATGCTTCAAACAAACTGAGGGCGCATTAATTACCAAGGCATGGCAAAATAGACATGACCTTTAGTGCACACTCTTTCAATAATTACATAGAAACAGAAAAATGAATTTACACATAGGAAATAAAGAGATGAGATTCAACAACAAATCATCATTCAAATTAGAGGACTAAGTCTCCTTTTAATCAATCAAGGAGACTTCATACAACGATAATTATTAAGCTTTTTATTTTTGGGCCTAATACAAACTCACTATTCATTATTTTAGACATTGCCATTTCTTACTTAGACTAGCGAATGCTTTACAAATAAAGGACTCACTTACGCTACCAAATATCTAAGAGTAATATAGTGCATTTCTTTTAGAACGCCTTATATGGGATAGTGAGATCAAATTACAATAGAAGTTTCTACTAGTTGGCCAAGAAAGACTAGTTGGCCAAGAAAGGGGGACCAACTTCCTAGTGGCCCAATTCCCCCTATTTGTATTGACATACATCCTTCCACCACCATCATTGTCATCCACTTCTCATATATATGTATTTTGACATTATTTACCAACCAACTATGAAACATGATGTTGCTTGGCATGATTTAGTGTTACTTGCAAGGAACACCCCTAAAATCCAAGAAAAACCTCAAAAGGTAAGAACTAAGTCGAAGAGTCTATGGCCCTATTGTAAGGGTTCCACTTCTCCAAATCATGCATGAGGAGGTGGAATTATTTGGTGTAGTTGTTGTAATTAAATATGGTTGTTGATAGGGTCTCAGAGTGGTGAGAGTGGTAATTAACCAGGTGACCTCCGTCTTTACGTATAGATCCAATAGAAAACTGAGTGGCAATCTGGAGTAAGGGATATAGATATTTTATTGTGCCTTGGGTGAGGGAATGGTAAGAGGTACCTAGAGGATGTTCAATAGTGTCTTGGATAACAGGTCGAAATGATGGAGCATTGGGTAATGATGCATCATGAATGAGATTTATGGATGGAGAAAGGGATTGAGAGGGTTGGATCTTTAGGGATATTGAGAGAAATTGGAAAAATTTGCGAGGAGAGGTAGTGCAGTGGGAGATGTCGGATTGGTAAGATATCCGGTTTATGGAGAGGGTCAAACAAAGCGAGACATTGTTGGTATTGATAACATGGTGAGTGGTTGTGGTATCGGTTTGTGACGTTGGTGAAGTGATAGACAATGAAGTAAATACATAATGAAGCATAATGAATTAGACTCTACAAAGTTTAGGGATTGGAATAAGAAGAGCCTCATACTCAAGTATTGAGGAGATCGAATTGGGAAAGAACTAAATAAAAAGGTTATACTCCACATTTTCCATTTAAATTTGTATTTGATTATTACTCATAATGGTCCTATAACTATTAGGAGGGTAGTGGATTCCCAGATGATGGAAAACTTTGGAAAAAGTCCATGGTCCATGAAATGATATCCTTGCACAATAATACGGCTTGGGAACTACTGTATTTGTTAATTGGAAGAAATGTCACTTGAAACAAATGGATGTTTAACTAATGGTTGAATGAAGAAGGATTAGAGGAGAAATACAAAGATGGATTAGTAGCAAAAGGTTATTAACAGGTAGAGGGTACACTTTGTTAGAGTACTTTCTCCTCTTGCCAGAGTTATCATCTATTAATTTTTTTATTTGTTTCTACTACTTTTGATTTTGAGGTACAAGATATGGACGCGAAGACATCATTCCCTATATGGGGATTTTGAAGAATAAATATACATGAAGCGAGAAGTATTTGAGTTAAGTAAAAGAAAAGGGTAACTGTGGCTACAATTTCATTCTATATTGGGACTTGGATTCACATGAAGCAAATCCAATCACTACATGTATTTAAAATTATTAGGTCATTGTACTATTTATTTGTTCTTGTATGTGGACAATATGTTACTGATCAGAAATAACAATAAAACTATCTAGGATGTTAAAACTCAATTTCTCTGGGTGACATATTTTATGTTGGGCATAGGTAAAATCAGAAACCGGAGGAAAATCTTGTTTAACAAAGAAAACATGTTGAATCAATATTGTAAACGTTTTGATATGAAATAATGTAAACCTCTCAAGGTCATTGTTCCTATAGGTATACGTTTATAAAACAGGTCAGTGTCGAGAAGGCATATGAAGGAATGGGACATGTCCCATGTTTTGTATGCTAGTGTCATTGGTAGAATGATTTAAGAAATGGTTTGTGCTAGATCAAACATTACACATGCAGTGGAATTTTTGAGAAAGTATATGTCAAAATTAGGGAGGGAGCATTGGGTAGCAATAAAGAAGGTTTCATGTATTTGCATGGCACTACTACTTATGCACTAAGTTACCAGGGAATACCATGATTGAACAAAGTATTGGATCACAAAATATCTACAAGTGGTATGTGTTTAAACTATTTGGAGAAATCAATTGGATGAGTAAAAGATAGTGGCACTCTCAACTAAAATCTAAATGCATACCAAATCTATCATGCAATCAAAGGAAGGAGTATGAATTCTGAGGAGATTTGTTCAATTGGATCCAATTTTACAACAATTTGTAAGGATAGTTTCTGACAATCATAATGGGAATATCTATTGGATTTAAAATTCCTAAGACAAAATAATATATGTCAATGTCAGTTTTTTCATAAACATGGTTGAAGAGAGCAAGGTGATCATAAACATGCTTGAAGAGAACAGGGTGATATTGGTGAAGGTTGACACTTTGAAGAATGTTTAAGATTCAATAAAAAAGAATGTGAGCACTCATAAGTTATCCTGGCATAGAGAATCAGTGGGAATTTCCTCCCTAGATTGTTGATCATGAAATCCTACAACCCCTGTATTCAAAGAAAAAAAACAAGTGGGATAATGTTGGGTGTGTATTAATGATTGTGGGTCTCTGTATTAGGGTTTCTGAGGGTGGATACCCTAAAAACAAATGGGGTTTATTCACCAAATGTTTGGGTGGTCTTTTTCCTTTGGTGTAAGTGGTTATCTCCTTTGGTGGTTTAGTGGTTTATGGTATTTAGACTCATGGTTTTCTAATTCTAGTTAAAAGGAATTAAGATTGTGTAATATAATTGAGGTAAATGGATTATGGTTTTTTTTTTCCATGGTATTGTAAGTTTTAAACCTATGAAGTAAAGCAATGCATATATATTCTTAAGAAAACAAAAAATTAATCAATGGCTCATACACATGAAATCTGAGGAGAGATTTTATACCGGAAACCCTCTAACGGAACTTATATTCATTATATCAATTTCATTCACCATACAATATATACAATGTTTTTAGTTATTTTGTAGATACCAAACACTAATCCCCATAATACAGGATTAATTTACAAATCGACTAAAAATAGCAGAATAGGACATGTTGCCAAATGCTACCACATAACAAGAGACGCTTGCCCCATTAGAGACCCTAGGAAAACCTGCTTGCCTATGGCCCGAGCTCTAGTGGTTGGATCATCAGAACATGATTGTATGTATATGGCCTTTACACACAACATACAAGGAGCTTACATACCAACATTCTCCCACTTGTTGTTTTCTAACTGCGTCCAGTCTAGGGATTATATAGTCAACAATCTAGGAAGCAATGCCCATTGTTTCTCTACGGGAAAATTTTGTGCTCACAGACTTTGTTAATGAATGCAACACTCTTCAAAGTGTCAACCTTTTCCGACAACACCTTCTTTTCCTCAACCATGTCTCACAAAATGATGAACATCAATATGCTTTGTCTTGAGATGATAGGGTTTCTTTGCAGAATATTAGCTCTCCCTTTGTCACGGAATCTCCTTGTTGTACCAAACCAATGCCCGAACACAATCTTTGTAACCATCTTGCCTATGAAGTGGATTACCATGTATTCAGCTTACATGGTTGAGAGTGCCACCCCTGTCTTTCTCATCCAGCTAATTTCTCCTCCAAACAAATTAAAAAACATACCATTTGGGTATCTTCTAACGTTCGGATCTCAACTCATTGTAATTATTCTCTTGTCTGGTGTGCATAGAAACCACATCTCTTAGATGCTTCACCACCATTCAAGCAACTTGTTTTAGTTCTATAGTTTTACGGTTTCTGATTCACTTGATATGCACTTTATTTTAATTTTATCTATGTGTTATTGTATTCGATCTGTTAATCAATTCATTCCACTCATAGATGGATCATTAATTGTCTAGCGATATGATTTTCATTTTTTTCTTTGTTCATGTCCCTGACAAGATCTGGGTAAAAAAATTTGGGACTCGAACCAATCAATACATTACCAGATCGGTCACGTCGATCCCAAAAACAACCCATGGGGGATGAGAATAAATATGATGGAGAAGGATATCCTTTTAAAAGCGTTTCGATGAATCCCTTGCGCGACAAAGGAGCGAAATGATGGACAACTTTGCACATATCCTTTGGGGGATGCACACAGGACACACATGATTATCAAGCGACCATGGGAAACCCCCTTCAAAGGTACAAGTAAATTTTGATTTTCATTATTTGAAGGATTGATAGATGAAAATGTTGTAGATAAATGGTTGAATCTTTGCGAAGGATATTTTTCGGTCTACGATTTTTTTTTAGACCGGGAAAATATTTATTTTTTCCCTCTTCAAGGTTGTCCCCAATATTAAGGATTGGTGGGATACTTACTCTCACAAAAGAGGCATAGAGGAATCTGTATTTGTGGTCACCCCATGGGATTCCTTAATGAATCTCATTAAATAATAATTGTTATTTTCTTTTTGGGCTTCAGGGACGATTACACAATATGGACCATGCTCCATCAAGAACATATTTCACCATTATTTTAATGCCACTGTGCACCAAATTGGGTATCAAATATACATCACTTTGCATAGATACATTCAAACATAAAGAGGTTTCTGGACTTTTCATCATTAGGTGGTTTATAGATATGTTGTCAAGATCAAGAGGGATTAAGAAGAAAGGGTGAGAGTTTGGATCTATAAACTCCTCACATAGTCGGCGAGGGAAAAGGTGGTCCCAACCAAAACAAAAAAGGGATGCTCCCTCCCTAATATGGTTGATGAAAATTTCCTCCTTGGGATGGTCCCGAGGATTGTGGAGGATTTCAGTGAAAGAAGGTTGTACCCCTACCATTGATTGGATAACAACTGGGGTTTGACCAACAAAAAGGGGTTTCTCCCCAGTGGGTATGTGTAAGGGTGGTTGTCCCCCGGGAGGGATAGGTCTATCAAATGATGGTTTCCTCCCAATCATTATTTGTCCTACAACTGAGTCTATGTGCATGGTAGGGTTATCAATACAATGATGCACATGTGTCCAAACAATATTCTATGAAATATGAGGAGTTGTGGTTTGAAGAGTTATAGAAGGAGTAATTGTCAAGGTACCTTGCATATGGCTGGAAAAAATGATTTTGGTGGTACTTTGAACTGGTACTCACGTGGTAGTAGGATTTACTACTCATTCGATGGGATAGCCAATAGTATGACTTGATGATCCTACCTCGTCACGAGCAGTGGTCATAGGGTCAAAAGACCGTTGACTGAAATTGAATGTTTCGTAAAGGTCACGTCATGATGGAGTTATCCATATGGAATGAATATGATTTTGTTGCGATTAACCATGTCAATGGAAAGAACATGAGTCGTAATACCGTCCCATTAAAATCCGTTTGTGTGGATTCCATATTTTTATCACTATATGGCCTTGATGGAAAGCGAGGGTAATCTTGTTCTATAATGTTACTCGAGGAGTAGAAACGAACAGAATTGGTAGGGGAGGAGCTTGCAAATATGGGTTAATAGGAAGGGTATTGTTAGCATTGAGAGTCACACTTAGACTATTGTAAGTGTAAACCCAATACCCATCGAAGAGATATAAATGGATTAAATTGGTTTTGAATAGGTGGATCAACAAATCTTGGGAAAAGAAAGGAGAGGGTGGAAAAGAATGTTTGTTGGCATTTCCCATTGGGCATGGTCATAACATCTATGAATCAAAATCAGAAGAACTACATATTGGACAAAGGGGTATATAGCTTGATGAATAAAATCGTGAATATGAAAAGGGAAGAAAATCCATTATCTGAGATCCTTTACGCCTTGAGATAAAGATTTTCTTAAACAATGAACACAATGATTTAATGGGAAAACTACAATGAATCCTTTTTTGTTCATGAATCCATCAATCGATGACAACTATGATCCTCAAACCTACTACATATTCAATAAAGAATATGACAATAAAAATGGGACACAAAGAATAGAGTGTGATAATAACTCTCATGAATCTTTAATGGCATAAAATGTCATTAAAGAGAAACGTACCCTCAGACTTACAAATGAGCAACTAAACTTCTCTTGAGCTCTCTCCTCTCTTTGGATCTAATGGATGTGCCTTCTCAAAATCCATTTAATTTATAGCTAAATATATTTATCCACCCTAAGAAGGTCAAAACCAAGGATACATAGGATCCTCCTCTATTTAGGAATCTTGTTACAAAATATTCCAAACAAAATTAATAAAATCCTGTTGTCCAAGATCTTGCCTATTTGAATACAAATGTGTCTTGAAACATGTCATCTTGCATGATCAGAGATGGAACACATGTTATATGTCCAAATAACTTCTAGGAGACCATTTGAAAATTCCTTCACAGCTCGAAGCCTTCCCATAGATCAAATTGGTGAGACTGTTAGAGTTCGCAGTGCATATGAAGGATTCGCTACAAACTTTCTTGTAGGTGATGTTTTTATCTTATCTCCAAAACTTCGAAGTCGGTCGAGCTACATTTTGGTGAGAAAATAAAAAAAACCAGGTTTCCTCTAAACTAAATTTCATACTAACCCAGATGAGAATTCAAAAATCACAAGAAAAAAATCCTATGTTGTGTGTTAATTTATTTAAACACTGTCATAAATACTAGTCTGCGGCTACCTGGAACTGTGAACTTTCCTATAGAAACACGTTTCACACTTTCCAAATCTTCAACACCTCAAAAATTATGTCATGAGTCCATACATGCTAAAAAACTCTATTTTATTGATATATAAGTTGGGAAAGACATCAAAACTAATATTCGTGAGTTACAACTCATATTAAATAGGTCTTGAATCGTGACAAGTTATTTGATTTGTTAACAAAGAATTATATGCCGATTAATAAGATGGTTGTGTAACCTCTTACAATAAATATGCGTCGGGTGAGTTAAGAGCCCAGAGTTCCTTAGCCTTATAGAGGAAAACCTTGCATCCTAAGTGATCTATGAATACGTTTATCATCTACAATATCAATTTTGAAAATACAATCAAGTAAACAAACATTACTCACTAAAAATCTAGAAAAATCAACAAACACACAATGCCTTCTCTCAATGAACATACTAGTTGGTGATGAAATCCAACATCGGTGTCAGTGAGAAGGGGATAGGATGTGACTGGGTGGAACAATTACGTTAGTGACACATGTAAATTAAACTAGCAGTGTGAAGTTTCCTCCGCAGTTTACCCAGCAAGTTTACCCTCCAAGGAGGGCAAGTGAGTTTGACCAATGTTGGTTCCATGTACAACAAAGAATTCCCTTCATCGTCACCTTGTGTATGGACCCTAAAGATAAAATCCACTAATTTTACCAACTCGCAGTCAACCTCCGAGAGAGTACAATCGACAGTCGAAATAGAATATATGGGAAGGATATCAAGTCCAAAATCCTTCAAGATATGGACAAGTGGGCCGGGATGGAATTACTGAGAGGAACTGGTGATTTGGAATTCCTTGGAAGCTCCGAGTCCAAATGAAGAAAATTGAACCTCAATAAGACCTTTAATGCTCTGATCTAATAACTTCTCTGATTTTTAAGCCTCGAAGTATAATATTCGTTCTCTCAACGACCTACGTGTGTAACCCACAGTATTGAGAGGGATATTAGATATGCTTATCTGAAAATTGGATTTACTCTCCCCATTGCAATATTTTAAGTTGGTATTGAATTATTTGGAGAGTTATTCTAGCGACTTATTCCAAAGCTTTATTCCTAGTCTATTGTTGGTGTGAAGTTCTTTAAAAAAGAAAAAAGTTTCTAGATTGGTTTAATTAGCATTGATTTTAGTGGTTCTTATTTGCACAAAGGTGAATGAGAGTGAAACTAATGATGTTAGAGCAGATCCCAAAGAGGCAAAAGAATGATATCTGAAATTTTTCTATTGATGAGCTCTATTTACCGAGGAGGAGAAGAGGTTGTGTATTATTTCACTTTCTGAAACACAAAATTCAAAAAAATTCACATTATTTTTTTTCAACAATGTAATCAATTAAGTGCTATTTTGTAAAGAATTAATTTCCGATATCCGAAAAACAATGAAAAAAGTATCCCATTGTTTAAATGTAAATGTGAATTGAATTATAAATCAAAAGCTTCTTGTTTCAATAATAAGAGGAGACTTCACTATTGTGGCTTTGAAAAATGGGAATCAAAATCAATCACATAGACAAAAGGCAACGTCAAAAAAATCAATACAGACATAAAACAAACTAATGATTTAGAAAACATGAAAAAACAACAAAATGCACTTAAAAAATATTTCTGGAAATGGATATAGGTCAAAGATCAATCAAACAGTAAAGAGATAACTGAGTTTCCTTGTAACAATCTTTAATTGATGTGGATAGGCAGAAAAATAAAAATAAAAATGAACCGTTGAGACAAAAATTGATTTGTATGGAAGAATAACACAAAATCAGAAATCAAAGATTCAAAAGCGAAAGAAAGAAGATGTGTTCCCAAGCAAAGATGAACTCATAGAAAAGATTCAAGTTAAAGGAAAAACCAAAGAATCACACCTAGGAAAAGACAATCATAAATTTTTCCAGTTAAGGAAAAATCATCGCTTTGGTCATAACTGCACGAGAGCACTACAATAGTCCCTAACACACTCTGGGGAAGCATCGATAGAGAAATCAATGCTCTAAATTAACTAGAGAAGGCACAGGTTCTCACGAAAACATGGGAAAAACCCAGAAAATTCGAAAACTGAGGCAGTTCGAGCAAAAGACTTTGTAAGACAACTTCAATCAAAGGAAGGAGAGACATAGTTCCCTAACAACAACAATTAACCACAAAATACAAGAATATTGTAATAGCAGTAAAATGGTAAAATCTCTATCATTCACAGATATGAAACATTTTTTCAATTATTTATTTTACATACCTTTGGTCATTCAATTAGACCATCGAGATCACTTCTATCTTACGATGGTTTCCATTAACTTCTCATTCTCATAGTAAGGTAAGAAGTATCGTAACTTTGATGAGTTCTTAATTGGAATTGCTTGTAGTTGGAGGTTTGTACCAAAAAACAAGTTATTAAAAGTGGTATAAAGTTTCATCTAGTCTATAATATTGAATGGCTTTTATTTGCTTATTGTTTCATCCTATGTAAAGATATTCTACTTTAATAACCATCGACCCAATCATAAATTCAATTCCTTCGGAGTTTGTTACTAATCGCATGAGGCTCTTCTTTCCCTCCAAGCAATGTGTCATCCAAGAGTTAGTTCCCGATTCTATTTTATCTCTTCAGGAAACCATTGTGTATATGTTCCAACTTCAAAAATAGATTACCCGACACATGAGACCACTAAATGACCAAAGAATAAAATATTGATGCTAGTTATTCCAAAATTTGACAGAAAATTCCACTAAACCTTACAATACAAGATGAGAGATGTGATCATAATATACTAAAATATTTAACTGGTCCTCCTCCAACTGAGATAATTACATATTCATTTGACTTTGCTGATGGGGAGTGATAGACAATCGCATCTATGAACCTCGTTTTTGGATTCACAATGATCACATTTATTAATACTACATGGACCATAGAAGTAAGAGAATTTTCTTGTCCATATTTAAATTATTACATTTTCTAATTTTCAAGCGAAAAGATAGGAGTACGAGTTCCCTTGATTCTTTGGCATTCATACCACTATGATAGATATACATCAAACACTCCCTAAAAATATCTATGTAGATGTACCTTTTTGTGTGATTGGTCTTCACGGGTTCTTCTTCCCTTTCCCATTATACTGAAGAATACCATTCAACCATGAATTTTTCATCTATTCATACCACTATGATCGATATACATCAAGCACTTCCTAAAAATATCTATGTAGATGTACTTTTTTGTGTGATTGGTCTTCACGGGTTCTTCTTCCCTCTCCCATTACTGAAGAATACCATTCAACAATGAATTTTTCATCTCAAATGATGGATGTAGTCGCGAACTTCATTTATTTCATGCATAACACTATTCTGATGCATGCACTTACTCCATCATGCTCCCCTTTCCTTTTCCTAGACTCAAAATAGTTCCAAATATGTCGTACCTTGATTTTTTGTGCAACATACACAACCATTGAAATACACGATAATTTTTGAATTGATCTACCCCACCATCTAACTAAATCTAATATTGATCCATCTATATGTTCTTCTCCTTGAGTTGATTCTAAAACAAATTAAATTAACGTTTTACATAGGCTAAGTCATGGCATCGATCATCACTTATATAACAATGATACTCCTTCAATATAACTTTGTCTTCTTTGTTACTATCTGACCTGTGCATGTATTTGATATGCACCATTATGCTTACCTTCTTTGAGTCATAATATTGTCTTTGAATCTCATTTTACGGTTGAAGGGTGTAATTCTCAACAAAATAAACCACTGATAAGACAATAACAATGAGAAATGTATCTTTGCATATTCTAAAATGTTTGTCCTCCCATCAAGCCACATCGACATGATAAAAATATTGTCATGTATTTTAGATGAAGTCCTTGATGAAGTCACATACTCATACCTTGGAAGTAACCAATTCTATAGTTTTTCTTTCTTGTCCTTTGTCAATATCATATATGACATATTTAAATATTTTCAAGGAAACCTCCTTCCTCCCCACTTCATACTCAT
>SNQJ01S0168198.1:0-20747 GCA_010110895.2 Picea sitchensis
GGCGGGAAACTGAAAACGTTGTATTGTTCATCCCCAGCCTTGCTTGGTCGTGTATAAAAGCAGTGCTCATACAAGCAGTAAATGATTCTACCAACACCAAACGATGGCTCAATCACAGAAGGTGTGAAAACTCTCTGGTGCTCGTTTTATTTCTTTAGATATAGAGACCATGTATTTTGTAAGAGTGACAGTTTGACCAAGTGTGCAAACTTGAAATGGTGCCTTCCCTCCAGAATCCAAATGAGTTTTAAGTTCCATAGCTTCTGCTTCACTCATGGCCTCTAAAGCTTCAACAATCAACTTCTGGTTCTTCTTAAATGATAGCCCCAACTCTCTCTTTGCTGGAGTTATAACTAATTTCTCTACCTCCCTGGGTTATGGATATGTTTCATGAGTCACAAGAGGCACAACACTTTTTCCAGTGGGTGCCTTCAAGTCATAAGAAGATCTATCTGCAAGACCAACACATTCAACCCATCCATAAGAACACTCTATTTCTGCATCCCAACAGTCTGCTGCATAATGAGCCATTTCGTTCTGTAAATGTTGCCTGAAACACAGACGCTCCTTATGAATTCCAAGCGTTGTTAGAAACAAGTAAGTCCTTCCTATGAAGTACCCCAACGTCTCATTGTTAATAGTGCCCTTGGAAACTTCTTCCCCCAGACGAATCTTTATGGGTGATTTTAGAGCCATTTACTCTTCTCTAGAATAGAGCGCACATAGTAACTCTGTGTTTTATTTCTAAAGTTTTGGGAATTAATCCCACATGCATGCGGTAATTTGAATGTTTGGCATTTATATGAGCCAACAATCACATGTTGTCTCGATGAAGTGAGCTCGAGGCTGGGCTTTGGAGTTTGGTGTTGGCGCTGGCTCTGGCTTGTGTGTTTGTTGTTGGTGCATGAAATGGCGCTTACCCTCGGTGTTGAGTATACGGAGGTTGTCCCTAGGCCAATATAACTTTTTGCTAAAAATTTTGTCAAAATATTTATATTTTGATAAACAAGACTAAAACTTTGCACAAAGGCCGAGGGGCAAATTTTGGCTCAAAAGACCAAATTTTGGCTAATCAACCAAATTTGTATTTGCCCACAAGAATGAAATTTTGCCATTTCAAACCAATTCACAATTTTTTGGCTAAAAATGCACCGAAACTCGCTTTGAAGCTCGCGCACAGGTACTCATCTTATGCTTGATCAGTGTCAAGCGCTTTCTGCCACCTTCGCCATGCGTCATGAGCAAACACATCATGCCTGAAATAGATAGATAGAGTCAGAAAACTGATTCCCCTATTATATAGGGTTCCAACAGGTTCATCATACTATATTTTTTCACTGATGAATGATGGCAATCCACTCAAATACCTTTGAATTTTGACTGTCTCGTCCTTGATGAAAGAGACATACTTCAATAGTTCTAGAAAACTTCTCTCATATTCATCTATGTTCATACTTCCAAGCTTGATTTCAAAGAACTCTTTCATTTTCTTGTCATAGTATCTCTTAGTCAAGTATTTCTTCTCAAAATACTTCTTGAATTCGCTCCAAGTAACACTTTTCTCTTTAATGTGTTTCACCTGCACAAGCTGATCCCACCACCTTGATGCCTTTCCTTTGAGTTGATAGATAGAAATTCTACCTTTTGCATGAGAAGAATAATTATGCAATTGGAAATACTTTCTCATGCCCAGAAACCATGTTTCTGCATCTTCATCCTTCTTGTGCTCACCATCAAATGTAGGAGGTTTTATTTTGTTCATTTCTCCTTGTATCTCATCCACCCCAGACCTCTTATTCCTTATGACAGGGGATGGACTTGAGTTGTTGCCTTCTCTCTTATTGGAATGCCTTGGGGAGTGATGGTGGTGTCTACTAACACTTCTTGCTTTTCTTTTCTCATCCGAAGACTTGTGACTTCCAAATTTTCTTGAGCCACTCTCCTTATCCAATTTCTTTTCTATTATGTTCAATCCCTCCAATAACTTCATGTTGAAGTCATCATGTTGCTCCTGGGCTCTCATAAGACTTGCATTATCAGCCTTATGGCTTTGAACATCCTTCTACAAATTTTTAATGGCCNCCTTATCCAATTTCTTTTCTATTATGTTCAATCCCTCCAATAACTTCATGTTGAAGTCATCATGTTGCTCCTGGGCTCTCATAAGCCTTGCATTATCAGCCTTATGGCTTTGAACATCCTTCTACAAATTTTTAATGGCCTCTACCATATTCATGTTTTCATTCCTTTCTTCTCCATGTCCATTGGAGTTTGTTCCTTCAATGCCCAAATGGACATCCATCCCTCTGCTCTCATTTTTCTAACTGCAATTCCCCCATTCCTCTTCCATTCCTATGGACTCTGCACTGATCTGATCTGATCTAGTTGTTGTTAATTCTGCAAAACATATAGCCATCGAAACTTATCAGGCTAACAATTCAACAATTCATGAAAAAATATGAACCATTTTGGTTCAATATATACATCAAAATTATCCCTTCTGATTTCCTGGTGTTATCACCATGACAATTCTAGATAAGACCCAATTCTTGAGAACATAGACATGCGGTGCCTTCAGAGATACATCTGGGAAAAAGGAGGTTTTCCAAAACCACTTTTGCCAAGACACGGTATCGCGTGTTTCAATATGTCAAAACCACCATTCGTGGAACGGGCAACGACTAGTTAGATAACCCCATTTCACTCGTTCGGTACTTCACAGTTGTATGACATCAACTGAATGCCACCATGTAACGAAATCAAAAGATAATCATTTTAAATGGATTAGCCGAGCATGGAAACCCAACGCACTTGTACGTAGTCTGTCTGTGCTTCATAATTGGGATTCTATAAATACCAATCCTCAAGTATGGAGACATCAGCTTATCCATAAATGGAGTAATATCCAAATTTCTCGACTTTCTTCTCTATGTAAAAGCATTTCAGTATCCACAAACTACGGTACATGGACAAGGCTAAATCCAGTGAGACTAGTTATTCATGTAACATTTTAGACTTTCCTGCGAATAAGGAGGAAAGGGTACTTGCTCACATTATGGCGACTAAATTCCACATAGAGTCGGCTATAGATTTGCAGTTGGAAGTCAGGATGAATCCCACTATGAAGGATTTAATAGTCATCAACAGGCCAACTGCTAAGAAGAAAAGGAGAAAGTGGCAGAAGAAGAAAACCACAGCTAAAACGATCAAAAGTGTTGGAGAGAATCATTCGGTCTGGTTATATTCTTTAAATGAGGAGATCGCTAAGCTGAAATGAGTCCTCAAGTAAAATTAAGTATATTTCAACAATTTTTGGTCAGATGGTAGCAGAGGTAAGGGGCTCTAGAGATGATAGGCATGTTCTTAAACGGTCCCTTTACAATATGATAATTGTTATCATTCCCTTTTTGTAATTTTGGGATTAATAGGATTATATAAATGCAGAAGTGAATTTTGGACTGTTTATTACAATATTCTAACTAGTGGTGTTATGAGTCTTGTTTTCTTTCATAGTATTCTTTCTTGTAAGCTTATATTTCACTTTCATCTGTCTGAATCGGAGGAATGTAAAACTTGAAATTCATTTCTGAGATGCTCTCGGCTTAGCAATTTAGATTATATTTATTTCTTCACAACCAACTCTGAATTCATTTTAAATAATGCTTCGATGCGGTTGTGTGTTTCTTTATCCTCTAATATCATGCAATTTTTTATTAACTCAGACTCATCACCTTCCAAACGACTTCGCGCGAACAAAAAATTCAACCTGTACACCCATATTTATCATGCACAAAAACACCACAAGGTAAATCGTGCTTCCGCACACCTATATCCACTATGCATTTCTTCTCTGCCGCGCCAATAACCTATGTGCACTACTTTTGCGTTGTGCGCCAATATCCACTGCGCACATTTTTGGTATCACACACTAATATTCCACATGCATTTCTACCTATGCATTGCACCATGCCAAAGTTCAATATGCCCCATTGTGCACAATAATCTGCATGCACCATTGACTACACTATCGCAAGATAACTTATACTCATACTGTGTGCGCACCAACCAAACTCCTATGTTTTTTGAAATACTTGTGCACCCCACGTGCACATTACTATGTGTGTGCTCACCGCGCAATTCTAAATTCAGCACGTGCATCCGCACACAATATTCTTCCGTGTGGTGCCACAATTTACTGCGCACACCTGCACGCCAACATTTTCCGCACGGTGCCAAATTTTTCCATGGACGCTCTGTGACTTGAAATTTGGTCACTTCAAAATTAATCTCTTGTGAATATTCGCTTCAACTGAACCTTTTCGACCCATCCAGGCTCAGCGTTGGAACTGAAGCTATGATGCCATATTGTAACGTCCCCAGCCACCCATGGTCAGGAAACGCTACATGAGGGAACACTTTCTTTCTCTCATTGCGGAACATACTGTAACATACCCAATATTCAACTGAGTTATGCCACATAAATTTTCTCTTCAAACTGCATGCAATTATAACATATACATACAACGCTCTTGCATAAGCTTTACATATAAACGTAAACAAACAATCACATTATCTAAATATATGTTTTCATACTAAAATAACAGTAAACACAGACATGCAGCATATACAGGGAAATACCCATAGACATAGAGACAGTTATAATCACACATATGATAAATCGTAACATAAGCGCGTAAATAACAATGCAGCATGTAAATTTATCACACGATTGGTACTTATCTTGGAAATATTGTCACAAACTGCGTACAGACCATCCATGCACCTCCCAGCCTTAGAATACACTGTTCATCACTCTCAACAGTGAGTCACCCCCGAGCTGGGACTAAATTCCACTTGGGTAAAGGGATTCCTAACAGTCTAAAGGCTCATAGATAACAAGAAAGAATATGTCTCAGGTGCTCACTCAACTAGCATCCTACAGCCTCTCATTCCCCACATGCTTGACCCACCCAAGGAAGTGTGCCCCTTCTCTGCTCAACAGTCCCTTGGCTGCCCCACTTCCCTTCCAGAGCTTTAGCAACAGGCCAAACAAGAAGTCTCAGAGCACCGTAGCTGCAGTTTAGCACCTTTGGGAAATCAATCCCTCAACAATTCTCTCGCTCAGAAAATTTCTCACGAGCCTGACAACCCGCCTCTTCAATTTTCCACAGGCCTGACAACCCTCTTCTTCAATCCCGCTCCCAAGCTAACCAGGTACACCTACTAGAAATGGTTATGGAAACAGGCTTTGATACAGTGAAATGAATGTCTGAAGGATAAAATACTGCGTGAGTGAAAATGGTCATGGAATCATTAAATGGATGACTGAATGATGGTCAGGATCATCGTAAGAATGCTCGTGAGAATGATCGTCAGGATGATGGAGAAAAAGTGTGTAAATGAACTAAGTCCCCACGATCTGTATGCATGTCCCCAACTTGACACATGTCATGTTGGAAGCTACTTTGGTCCACTTGTCCCCAACTTTAGAACTTAGGATAAAATAATTATCCATACTTTATGTTTTAAGAAATATTAATATAATATTCCTTTTTGGCTTAAGCTCTCTAGCTTATCCCTTTCCCTTAACTTTTGGCCCTCCCTTTCCCTAACTGGTGAAGTTTAGTCCCCCATCTCTTTTATCCTGGTCAGTCTGTGTGCAACGATGTATTTTATATTAATCATGAGACATATACAAAATAAGCGCACTGGCCTTTAACATCTAGGCGCACTGGCCTTTAACATCTAGGCGCACTAGCCTTTAACATCTAGGCGCACTGGCCTAATTCCAAAACATAAGCATCCCATATTATAATAACTGGTTCACTAGTGTATAACACATATCATATACACAAAGATCATTGACCTCCATACTACATGCACTTTAGTTACTGCGTGCGGTATCTGGGAATGTGCACACTACACCATTTTACTGCGCAGTACTTGTGTGCACTATGCTATGAAAGGTGCATTACAAAAAATGATGTCAAAATAGCTCACCAGCTTAAGTACACTTACATTACATTTACAATTGGGTTCGGGTGAGGGATATTACACTGGATTCCAAACTAAGAACCGAACTACTGAACTGAAATAAAACACCGAACTAAAATGTTGAAATGAAATGTTAATTTGGACAACTTATTTATATACATTGGCCCTACATTAATCAATCGAAATTCCATTGATCAAATAATAATGAATTTCCAATGGAGCCATGCAAATAGTGGATTTCTTAACATACCTTGTTTTATGCTAGATGAAGGAATGAAAAAACAATATTTTTTTTGCACCAAAGAATGAATAGGTAGCTTGCGCTCACTGCTGAAGTTTGGTTGTACAAAAAATAATGCAACATTTTGGACCTTTTGAATAAAATACTCCAACCAAACAGCGAGTGGATCAAATAACCATTGGATCATGAAAAGATAAAGAATTTTCAGAGTCAACCGATACCTCTTCCTGCTGGCCAAGTTGCATGAAATACCTTTGCACACTTTCTCCACTATTGATATTTTCTTTTTTTGGCTCGAGAATGTCATATTGAGGCTCACTAGTCTGTTGCTCGTCAGTTGATAAACGGGAAGGAGATATCAACTGCTCCAGTAACCACTCCTTATCTCCTTTATCGTCTATCCAATAATCTTCTTGATAGTTGTCATACATAGGTTGATTTCTTTTATGATGTTGTTGATTGGTTTCGAGCTGAACATAACTTTATGGAGAAATAATTTGTTGCTCATCAACTTCAAGAACACTTTCATCATATTCATCAAACAAAGGAGAAATATTGTATGTTTCCATGCATGCTGGGAAATAAATATTCTCTTCTTCATCATCTGGATACTCATCATAAACATGCTAATTATATAAAATTTATGAACTTTGACTTTCAAAAACCTTCATTTCTTGATAATATAGTAATGATGATTGAATACTAGTAGCTTGATCAAAATAAGAATTTAGAACAATAGTTTGATCATGACAGTGATTATTATGAACATTTGGTACAATGGCAAATGCACTTAGAGTATCGTTACCATTGTCAATATCATTACCAAAATCATCTTTTCCAAGAGATGATTGCTTATGGTCTTCAATAATCCATTGGCCTTCGCAAGGATCTAGATCAGTAGAAGATTCATCATCCTATATTTGATCTGCTTGAAATATTGGAGTGTCTGCAAGGATTTCTTCAGTTTTACTTGCAATCATGTCGTCTTCATTCTTACTTCTGTAAGAAACCTCTTCTTGATTTACTTTAAAGTCTTCTTCGCATAAATCTTCTTGATATGTTTGAAGGAGATCTTGTTTCTCTGTGAATTCTTCTTCATGTATTTGACCATAATTTCTATCATGTTCTGATTTTTCATCAGCAAACTGATTATCTTTACAATATTGTTCTATGAAATCTAAATTGCAATAGTCTTCAAAAAGAAGATCAACTGGATAGATCCTCCTGCAATACTTATGTAAGGAAGCATGAAATTCTTTTAATGATGATATGTTGGAAGGAGGAAGAGACTTGTACCAATGATAAACATCTCCTCCCAAACTAAGCATGAACAGTTTCATCAAAACATCTTCATGATGAATATCTAGTTGATCCATAATATTATGAAACTCAAACAAGTGTTGTGCAGGAATTTCAACCACATCTTCTCTGAAATTAGGAAGTAGATCTACCCAAACTTTAATTTCTGGAACAACGTTTGGAAAACCAAAAACATTTGCAAAATCCAAAGGAGAAAACCTCGCAACAATCCGAGCAGCAAAAGAAATTGACATTTTGAAACCAATGGAGTCACTAGTGACTCATGTGGAGTCTTCAAACCAAGGATTCTCCATGTGAATTATCATAGCCAGTTGAATTCATAACCCTTGTTCACCATCAAGGAATAGATATAATCTTTGTTGTACCCCAAGGAAGATATAGACCTTCAAAACTGTCCCCGGCAACAGCGCCAAAGAGATGTTGTTCCTGAGATTGATTCTATGGCTCAAAGAATAATGTCATGCATCAAGGATTTTTAAATAAAGTTTTTTTATGAGTTATTTTTACTACAGAAAGAAATTTAGAGAAATGGAAACACAGAGGAAACACATAACTCAAATTGAATGAAACTTAGAATCTTTGTCTGCACTTGTATTAATATTCAAAAACGTTTTCTCTTTTACATTCAATAAGAAGCAACCAACATTGGGCTAGAAGCCCCCCCCCCCTATTTGAATAGATCTAAAATCTATCTATTTATACAAAAATTGTCTCAACTAAAAAAAGCCTTGGACTTCCCCCAATATCTGCCCGAAAATAGAATACAATACGAATCCAATAACAACATGCAGCTATTGTTGAGTTTTGATTTGATTATGCTTGCACTTCATTTGTCCCTTCATTTGCTCACAGATGCATTCATTTTCCTTTGTTCTTTGAACTTGGTACACATGTCCATTAAGGCCACCACAATCATTGGCTTACTATATTTTTCATATGATTTTGTTGCCATCTGTCCTTTCAAATATGTTTACTGGGATAAAGAATTGCAGGTATCTTAGTGTTGGCTCGTTATGGGATGGATAACGATTACGGGGAAGAGTAATTGTTCATGAATAGGATGACGTGGGGACAAGTGTCCAATAAGGATGTGGGATGAGTGGATGCGAGAGTGTAACAGGCCAAAGGGTGAAAGGTAGAGTGGGTGGAGGACATGTGTCGAGTCAGGGTTCTAACGATCCAGTGTCAAATAATAATAAAGTAACATAAATGACCTAAAGTCCCTTTATAATTTTCTATTTTGCAGGGGCGTGAGGAAGTGGTTTTGAGGTAACCCTCCTTTCATCCTGTAATGCACCTGGTGATGACATGTACCCGTGAGAGAAAACCATGGTTTAAATTGTCGGACAACCCTTCAAAATTAAACCTCACGCAACTTCGCCCCCCACAATTGCTCTCGGTCATTGATCTCGAGAACTCATGATCCACGATACTTTGGACCCGATCAACTTGGATCTCCTACCAGATTTATCCCTTCCCTGCCATATCAGGTAATTAATCTAAATTAGCTTCCTTTTGATACCATTTTACCAAATCCTAATTAATCTTTACATGAAATTATCCTTTCAATGTATCTATAGAATGAAAGTGTCTCCTATATAATGTAACCGTCCGATACTGAACTGACCTTCTTGACTGAGACAACCAATTGATCTTCTCTCTCTCTTTCCAAGGACCCTCACTAGTTGGTGTGGTCATCGAGAAGGGGTGGTGGGTTTCCCCCTTCTATTTGGGGATCCTCATAGTTGGGTGCCTCCTAAACCCTTCTTACGCTTGGAGGGGTTGCCCCTAATATCTTTAGGCTTTCATATGTGGATGATGCACTTTGAATAGGATTACACCCTTTTGATGATAAGTTATTAGTTTATCAAGTTTCCAAACCGGTTTAACGTTCTGCTAGATTCTGAAATCTGATTCATCAAGCTTCCTTGCAAATTTTCATGGTGCCATAATCCTTAAGGAAATAAAATTAGCCTGTCTATAACAAGAGAAGTCTACAATATCTTCACTGAATAAAAACTGTTAATTGAAAATGGTAAAATGATTTTGAAATTCGAAGAGATTTATTCACAATGTCTATCAATCTTCGTATAGATTGACTGACGAAGAATTTATTAAAAACTTAATGGAATTTATTACCTGGAAAATCACAATAATTATTCAATTCGTTAACTTTAGCTAATCATAAATGTCCTTAACAATTTGATGGTTCAACGTTCAGAGGTTTTGAATGTAAGAGGGAAGAAATATACCAAAGGCCGAATTCATGGAGAAGTTAATCTCTTAGTAACCACTTTTATGTTTTAATTAAACATGTTTTAAACATTGAGTTAGCCTTAATTACTTCGGAGGTTCGACATTTGAGAGTTTAGGATGTAGCATGATAGAAAAATCATGAAGTCTGAAACTGCAGAGTGATTAATTAATACTTAATCGTGATCAACCTTCGTTATTAAATGTTTTATTAACTCTTTAAAACACTTTTTACTTTTCGTAACATCCAATACTTCAACACTTTGATACTTCGGTGGTTTGTGAACTCGATTGTTGTTAAAACTCCCGAAGGGAAATCTCCCAGAGTGACATGGCAGAGATGATGTCATTCTTGATGACGTGTCAAGAAAAGAGAGGTGCCATGTGTCACTTAAAAACGTGTGAATCATCCAACGGAAATGTAAAAAATAAGTGCCATATGTCAGCCCAAGAAATATTTGAAAGACACGTGTCCTATGACACGTCCGTAAGTCCTTTAGGATTTCTCACATGTTTTTATCTTCGGGACTTCATAGTTTTGGATTTTTTGAACTCAATCTTTGTTAAAACTCCTAAAGGGAAATCTCTCGCGGTGACGTGGCAGATATGACGTCATTCTGGATGACGTGTCAAGAAAAGAGAGGTGCCACGTGCCACTTGAAAATGTGTGAATTATCCAATGGAAATGTCAAAAATAAGTGCCATGTGTCAGCCCAAATAAAAAGACACGTTTCCCATGACACGTCCATAAGTCCTTTAGGATTTATCGTGAGTGATTATCTTCGGGATTCGGAGTTTCGGGGTTTTTGTTTTTTGGATTTGTTGGAATACCCAAAGCGTGAAGATCTGAAGCGACTATTAAATATTTTCTTTTTTAAAACTCAGGCGGCTTCTAGACTTCGGAGATCATTAGGACCATTAGATCAAATTAGATTAACTCATCGATGATCGATATTGTGAGCGCCTTATTGATAAATAACAACCAATGGATTTATTTTAAAACTAAAAGTCAATTCTCTAAGTTTTTTGCTTTTTTGGGTAAAAATTTATTTCTAAGAGGTAAAAACTAAAGTTCAAAAGCTCAAAATTATTTGTGTTCCAACAAGACACACTACTAGGAGTGATCATCGCTTAGGGGTCGTTCCCATCGTAACATAGTAATATTTTCTAGAACAATCTTAGTCTTTGTTCTTTCTCGTGCTCGTAAATACATGAAAATAGCTTACCGAGCTCAGTCTTTTTTCTTTCTCATGCTCGTTAATAAATGAGAATATGTTACCGAGTATACTTTTATCTTTTTTTTCAGAYTCATAAAATCTATATGAAAAGGGATCTCTTTGGAGTTTCCTTTAATCTCTTTTTATACTCTCTAAACATGAAAAGATTATCGAGTGAGCTTTCTTCCTTTCACACTCATTAAAAGTGTTTTGTTGGTTTTGTCACTTGGGTGAGCAAAACAACAACACTTGCATGTCTAGATGAGCATGCTAAACAAGATAGAAGTTTGTGAGTGGGTTAGATAAGCCAAACACATGTAAAAACAAAGAAATACAAATAAAACAACTAAAAAAAAAATGTTAGAAACCTTGAGAAACTTGGAACCATGAAAATCAAACAATGACCAACATAATGCTACCAATGGATCAATATATTAGTAGGAAAAACACCATAGAGAAAGGTAGGGACTTATGAGTCCCCTCTTCCTCCTTGGGAGGGCTCTTGAGTTCCCTAATTGAGAGCTCTTCTCTCCTTACAATGGAAGAAATGGAAAATGGTGAAGAAAAACAATGCTTATTCCCTCAAGAGGTGAGTGGAATGGCCTATTCCAATGGTGCTTGAAGGATTCAAAGAGAAAATAAGATTCTCAAAGAAGAATTATTACATCATAACAATACCTTGAAGATATCAATTTCTTAGAACACCCATGGCTCTTATTTATAGAATCCATTCATGGAAAAATGTAATTGGTTCATAGTGTGAACAAGGGGTCTTTTAGGGCACCCTCTAGTCCTTGACCAGCCTCCAAGTTGGATTTCGCTCAGATGTGAATGTCAAATCATGTTGGGGTCGGACTAGAAGTGGTTGAGGGGCCAAAAAGATCCATACATATGTTGTTCATAGAAGTGTGCATCTTTTCTCGTAGACAGTCGYGCATTTTGCACATAGTGTCTGCTTAGGGCTGAGTTGGCCTGCGCATACTGCGCATTTTGTGTGCGCTTCCTTTGGTGAAGATGCGCACTTTGATTTTTTGACCCAATTACATGTTTTTTTCCCTTTTTGTGGAATTTAGTGTTGTAGGTGGACTAATTGTTGTTGGCATTGATGTTTTCTTTAACCATTTGTGTGCAATGTTGTGGACGATTTTTCAGTGATAACATATGCCCACTGATGTGTGAAGTTAGAAGCATATGTATAGCCTAAATACATCAATGTTTCATTTTCTGAGAGTGCCATTGTAAGGAAGAGTGAAGTGAGTAACTGCAAGAGCACTCCGTTGGAGGGAGAGGGAAAACTATGGGACCCAAACCTTTCTCTATGGAGAAAAGATAAAATATATGTACAAAAAAGGCGGGCATGCCCCATGCTTGTGTCATGAAACCAAACTATGATTGTAACTAAAGATGTTATTTGATTTAGATAACTGCATCGCCCTTAGGGTTGGTTTATAACGATAGAAAATAGTTTTGGATGGTCAACGACTCTGAAGTGAGGCAAGGACGACTGTAAGAATTGTCGATGGCTCATAGGCATTAATGGCCTAACATATTCAGAGGTCTTCGACTGATATGAAACAACTACAATAGTCACATAATATGACCCACTCTAACATGAGAGTTTGATGAAGTTGAATGTTATGGGGGTCAATGGAATCAAAGAGAAGTGATGATTCTCTCTGTGTCGTCCGAGACTCCTCATTGTAAAGATAATGAGAGTCAAGATATTGTCGCCCTTCTAGGAACTGTGTTGATGTCGACAGGAAGGGAGGTGCGACTCCAAGAAGAAAAAGGATTCGTGAAATCCACTAAGTAATAGATGATAGTGGGTACTGACAGGTAACTTGAATGAAGTCAATATGTTGTGGGACTCAAGACTGCCCTTGGTTGAGGAATTTTGAAGGATGATTGGCAACAACCGTAAAAATGTATCTAACATCAGGGGGACAACTAGATATGAGTTTAAATTGTTCCAGAGGTTAACAAATTGGAAAAAATAAAGATCATGGGTATATGGACTTGGGATACTTGGGGTTTGTGAAAGATGTCATAATGAAAGGGGAGTGGATGCCCCAACCAAGGGCGACATGGGTTGCTTTTCCAAGGAAGAAAGAAGGCCATCAAGGATGACGATGAAAAGGATATGTGTATGCTAGGAACAAATGATTTTTACAATTACCAAAGAAATGAAGAATAATTTGGGTTGAGTATACAGATACAGAAACGGGTTCCCAGTGAAAGATGGCTTGGCCTGTGAGGGCGCAATTTTGGGAAAGATAACTGGTGGAGGGTGGGGGCCCCATGGGTGGGTTTCTGTATTAGGTAAATGGACGGAGGACAATCTGTAGATGGGAAAACTGATGGTGTATGAGATGGAGGATTAATGAAACTGCAGAGGTGCAGTCAATAGAATTGAGATGATATGACCTGGGAGTTTGTTGGGAAGGTTAGAAATATGATGAGAAGAAGTATGGGGTTCATTCTCAGAAGTGCATAAGACTATCGAGACTCCCATCCCTAGGGGGTGAAATCAGCATGAGTGTTGAGTTTCCAAGGGGAAGTATGATTGGGACAACTCATGTGGGGGAGAGCGCTACCAGGTGACATCACCCAAATGCGGTAGAGCTAAAGTTACTGCAGATCCATATGTAAGGACCATAAAGGTAAATGTCAGAGGGTGTGACTGAGATATGCAATTGATTTACAGAGGGAATAATTACATGTCAGTGTCAAATATATACCTGAAGGGGTTGTAAGCTTTGCAGAACAAGTACCTGCACACATGAAAACAAAATACCCGATGTGAGCAATATCTGATGATAAAGAACATATAATAACTATTTGATAAAATTGAAAGTGAGCACGTGTACCTGAACATGATGTGAGAAAAATTCTCCTCCGAGGCCAAGTGCATATGATGACCCGGGGAATGTGAATGTGTAGATGGCGGGACCAGGATCCCGTGGCTAAGAACAGATTGGAAAATAGAGGCTCTGGGCTTCTATAAAAGAGTGTGGAAGTTGGGCCCTCAATGCCACCTCATTTGTACATGTCACTATTGTTGAGATGACGAGATAGCTATAAGGATATTTGGATATTGCGGGAGTGTGAGGCTACCAATACAGGAGTGGCGAGATATAGGTTAATGGTCCTATCATCCTGCATTTTGTGAAATTCCTAGTTTGTAGATAAGGGTTGTATGGAGGGAATTACAAGGGATTTTAAGGGTAGGAGCCCACTAGTGTGCGGGAAAAGGTGAAATACATGTGCATATATGCGCGAGTATTTCTAAATTTCCCATGCATGATGTGCGCCTATGCTGGACACAGTCGTGCATGTGGGTGCGAGGGTTGGGTGAATAGTCGCACATGAGATGTGTGTTTGTCGGACTGAAAAATGCGCACTCATGCACGACTATTTCTCATACAATTGTGAATGAGTGTGCAACTGTACAAAGAATAGGTGGGCACATGTGCACACCTGTCTGAGTGAAAGTCGTGCATTGTGGGAACGGCTAGGGGTTTGTAATTTTTGATATTTTATGCTTTTTCCTGGATGATGAGGCTAATCAAATGTTTATGTGTGGATTCAAGTGATCATCCGAGTATACAACACCATCCCAATCCATTGGAGACAACGTGACTAGGATCGGTTGCGGGAGGCAATGAGAGCGCAGTCAGGCGTGAGGAGACACTTGGTGGCCTGCGGGTTTCTCAAGTTCTTTGACTTCCCTCTTATACGGTCGCATGAGTTTCTGCTTCAGTATTTGATTGTGTTAGAATATTGGATGTGCTCATTTAACCATAGACAATATAGCAATATTGTCACCCAACCATAGGCACTAATGCTACCCCCAAGCACCTTGACCTTGACAGAGAGAAGAATTTATGAAAACAAATCAATAGCCAACTAAGGCTAATGCACCAAGCAAAGATAACCAAACTTATCAGAGAGTCCAACCCAGAAAACCGAAAATGCAGATTGCAAAACTGTCGTCAGCAGCTGTTCCCAAGACTTGTGCACAAACTAGCCTTCTGCAGTGCACACAAGTGTACTTCTGCAGTTCTGAGAATTTTGGCTAAAATGAAGACTGGCCTCGTGTATTTATACTGCTTCTGCTAGACTTCCTAGGATGACTTCTTATTCTGGGTGCTAATTACTTAGTATATAATATTTCCTTTAGCCGACTTCTCTTCTAGGGTTATATCCAAAACTTTTCTTGCTTCTGGAATACTCTAATCTTGTCAAAGGTCACAAATGGAGGTTAATACCTCCCCCAGCTACGATAATATCAACACTCCCTCCTATCTAGGGAGATATAATAGATAATGGTCTTGAGCACAAACATACCATTCAACTGGTAGCATCATTATAGCCACATGGGATAACTAAATCATGAGCACCATCATCATTATCCAACTGGATAATCTTCATGGCAACTAGTATAATGTCAATTGATAGAACACAATTGTGTCTATCCATAGCAGTACACAACTACTCAATCTGTGACACATAGTCACAACCATTGGAACATATCCACCACAGTAGCATACCTCTACTGTCTAGAGACATACAATCTTCATAGTAATCATATCATCTTATATCAACCTGCAAAGAATCAATATCATGATATAACTGAGTCATCTGGGCCATTCTTCCACTCACATCTGTGAGATCTGGAAGAAGCATCTACCCTCAGAGAGTAAAACATCAATAATGGACTATCTGGACTATTCTTCTCAAGCATTGAAGAACAATTGTCCTGATTTATGAGCGTGGACCATTCACCTATCCGGGCCATTCCTTCGACACTAAACAAAGTGAAACCTGGAGAGAATGAGTCTACCCTAGGGAATCTCTATCCCCGATTGTTGAACCTGGACCATTCACCTATATGGGCCATTCCTCCGACATTAAACAAAGTGCAACCTGGAGAGAAGGAATCTGCCCTAGGGAATGACTGTCTGGACCATTTCCTAAGGAAATGACTGTCCTGCACCAACCTCCAAAACGGAGCATTCTTCAAAACTTATCACAATTGTGAGCTTCTAAAGAATGATTGTCCGGTGAGGCGGACCAGTCTTCTTGACCACTACTGAGAGTGACTGTTAAGAAGAAATATTTTCCTAGACCATTCCCCCAGACTGACCACAAGGGGAATTGTTGTATATGGTACATCAGCAATCCATAGAACCATTTTCATTACGAAAATGACCATTCGATCTGGACCATTTTCTGAACTAGAAAATGTATGTCCATCAAAAATCTCAAACCACTTTCCGAACTAGAAAGGAACTTCCCATCCTGGACCATTTTTCAAAGCTGAAAAATGATTGTCCATAAATCAATGATATGTCAATGCTCCCTCCCAACCTGGAGAGTCATTTCTTCCCTTTCAGCTAAGGGATTTATTTCCACGATCCCCAATGTGTCTCGTAAGTATGAAAACTTTATTCTGGACAGAGGCTTTGTCAAGATATTTGTTGTCTTCTCATCTGTGGGGATATATTGGATCTTTACTTCTCCTTCCTGGAATTTATCTCGAATAAAGTAGTATTTGATCTCAATATGTTTCAACCATTCATGAAACAATGGGTGTTCTGGTAGCCTTATACAACTCTGATTGTCACAGTGTATTATGGTCGAATATGGAACCTGATCAAATAATCCAGAAATCATCTTTCTCAGCCATACTACTTTTGTACATGCCTCATATGATGCGATATATTCTTCCTCTGTTGTGATGAGTGCGGCATAATTATGTTTCCTTCTACCCCAAGATATCATAGTGGAGCCCAAGTTGAAACACATCCTTGAGGTACTCCTTCTGTCTTCTGCACTTCCTTCCCAATCTGAATCTGTGAATCCATGAAGTTGTATATCATTAGATGTGGTATATCTTAAACCATAGTTTAGTGTTCCACGAATATATCTTAGAACATTCTTTGCAGCTATTGAATGCTCATGTCTAGGTTCCACTTGGAACTGGCTTAGTGTGTTTACGGAAAACCAAATGTCTGGTTCAGTATTTAGTAAATACATCAATGACCCAATCAATTGTCGATATAGGGACGGGTCTACTGGATCAGAATCTGAGTCTCTTAATTTTCTTATATCTGTGGTCATAGGAGTGTTCATGTATTTTCAATCCATCATTCCAAACTTCTGAAGAATCTTTATTGCATACCTTCCTTGTCCAAGGAATACTTCATCATGCATCTACCATACTTCTAGTCCCAAGTAATAATGCATGAGACCAAGATCTTTCATATCAAACTCATAGGATAGTTCCTTTTTACACTGGATGCTGAGAGACTCTTCACCTGTCAAGAATAGATCGTCGACATATAGCAATAGAATCACAGGTGCATTGTTCATTACTTTGTAGTAAATATTTGGATCTGCATGACTCTTGGAGAATCCAAGTCTCATTACATAGTTTTCTATTCTTGCATACCAAGATTTTGGAGCTTGCTTGAGTCCATATAAATCTTTCTTTAGTATACAAACATGAGTGTCTCTGGAATGTACTTCAAATCCTTGAGGTTGTTCAATGTCTACTTCTTCTTCAATTTCTCCATTGAGGGAAGTTGTTTTTACATCCATCTGATGTAAAATCCATCCCATGGAAGCAACAAGAGACATAATGGCTCTAATAGAAGTATATCTGGAAACATGAGTGAATGTTTTGTCATAGTCTTCTCCCTCCTTCTAGGAGAACCCTCTAGCTACGAACCTTGCTTTATATTTTTCCACGCTTTTGTCTGCTGCATGTTTGATCTTATAGACCCATTTTGAAGTTACTATTGATTTTTCTTTAGGTCTAGGAAAAATTTCCCATACATCATTTTTCATGATGGACTGGTGTTCTTTTGTCATGTCTTCTTTCCATTGTTTCTTCTGAGTTTCCTCTTCAAACGTGGTGGGTTATTTGTCTAGAATCTTTGTCATACATGTTGCATAAATGGAGAATCTCTTGGGCTTCTTGCTTTTTCTGAAGGTCCCACTTGGGGCTTTGAGTCTTTCTGCTTCTTGTAGGGTAGCTTCAAGCCAAGTTGGTCATTTCTTGGTTTTGGGTACAGTGTCTGAATAAATAGTCTCACATGGTTGCATCGGATGATCGAGTTGTTTTGTTTATTCATTTTGACTTTTTGGAAGACATGTTCTTTCTTCAATAGGCTCTTCATACTCTTCTTCTTCTATAGTTTCTTCTATGGATTTATTAAAATCCATATTTTCATTGAAGGTTATGTCTCTGCTGACTTCAATCTTATGTTGTTCCAGGATATAGATTCTATAGGCCTTGGATGATTCACTGTATCCCATGAATATGCCCTTCTTTCCCGAGGGTTCTAATTTATTCCTTTTATCCTTGGGAATTCGAAAGTAAACAGGGCATCCAAAGATTCTTAAGTGTTCCACATTAGGTTTCTTTCTTGAGAAGGATTCTTCTGAAGTCATATCCTTCAATATGCGGTGAGGAATTTTGTTCTGAACATATATTGTTGTCATGGATGCTTATCCCCATAGATACATATATAAACCTTGATCGTTCAATAGTGACTTCATAGTTTCTTCAATATATCTGTTCTTCATTTCTGCTACACCATTTTGTTGAGGATTATGAGGAACAAATAGCTCCCTCCTAATCCCTGCCAATTTGAAAAAGAAAACAAATTACTTGGATGTATATTCTCCTCCATTATTTGTTCTCAAGGTCTTGATTTTCTTGTTTGTGAGGTTCTTTATCTCTTCTTTGAATTCTTGAAACTTGTTGAATACTTCGTCCTTTGTCTTCAAGAGATATAACCAATTCTTTCTTGAGTAATCATCTATGAATATTACATAGTAAAGAGAACCTCCTATATATTTGACTGGAATCGGACCGCAAACATTTGAATGTATTAGATCTAGAGTTTCCTTAGATATACTATTGTTGCTTGAGAATGGTTTCTTAACATTCTTACCAAGAGCACATCCTTTGCAAATTCCTTCATGTGTAGACTGTAGTTCTGGTATTCCTTCAACCATATTTTAAGGAAGGGTAATGATTGATAGTTGATATGAGAATAACTTATATGCCAGAGTTCATTGGGATTGACTTCATCATGTACAAGGGATTCATCATTTCATTCTAGTAGTCTGTATAGTCTTCCTTCACGGCTTCCAATAACTCTAGCATTCTCTATGTTGGAGTCTCTAAGCCAAGATAGTACTTTTCCATCTACAAAGGCTATTTTGTTTACTTTGTCTTATAGGCAAGATATGGATACAAGATTCTTTTATAAACCAGGTACATATAAGACATTGCTCAAATGAACATTGTTACTTATTTTAAATTTGACGAAGGCTTGACCAAATCCTTCGACCTTCGACTGGGTAAGTGTTTTTGTCTCCAAGTTATACCTTGTACGATGTCTTATTTTCATTTATATCGGAGAGTCTGTCTTGATCTACTTTCATATGCCTGGAAGCTCCACTGTCAATTATCCACATGTCATATTCAAGCATTCCTGTGAGTGTTGAGTAGTGTAGATGATTTGTCTTTTCATTCATGACTTATGTTGACTGATCACTGGTCAAACTTTGACCCAAAATTTCAACCTTGATGTTTTTTCCTTCTGAGAGTGACAAGAGGTGCGTTGGACTAAGGTGCACTTGAATATATTCTCCTTCAGTAAGGTGTTCCATCATAAGGTGCTAGACAAGGGTTTTAGGTTTTTTTCAACTGGACATGCTAGTAACCCTAGTGGCAGTGCTTTAGTAACTGCACCTACTAGAAACCCCAACGGCATTTCTTCAATGAGCTCCGCAACCTTATGGCTTAGCTCCCTTCCAGTGGTTAGATTGAATGAAGGAGGTGGGGGCCCATAACCTATTAGAATATTGGATGTGCTCGTTTAACCATAGCCAATATAACAATATTGTCACCCAACCATAGGCAATAATGCCACCCCCGAGCACCTTGACCTTGACAGAGAGAAGAATTTCTGGCAACAAATCAATAGCCAACTAAGGCTTATGCACCAAGAAAATATAACCAAACTGATCAGAGAGCCCAACCCTGAAAAACTGAAAATGCAGATTGCAAAACTGCTGACAGCAGAAGCTCCCAAGACTTGCGCATAAACTGGCCTTCTGCACTGCACACAAGTGTACTTCTGCAGTTCTAAGAATTATGGCTAAAATCAAGACCGACCTCCTGTATTTATACTTCTTCTCCAAGACTTCCTGGGTCGACTTCTCATTCTGGGTGGTAATTACTTAGTATATAATATTTCCTTTAGTCGACTTCTCTTCTAGGGTTATATCCAAATATTTTCTTTCTTCCAAAATATTCTAATATTGTCAAAGGTCACAAATGGAGGTTAATACCTCCTACAACTACCATAATATCAACAAATCGGGAGGTGGAGCATTGATATGCATTGCTTCATAGCTAGAGGGGAGCAGTTGACATTCTCGACCACAGAGGATCTGTATTTGTTGATGGGGCTCCCATTCTATGGGATCTCCCTTCCTATTGAGCCCCATCTACTTGGGGATGATTGGGTGGAGACTATGGAAGCTCGCCATTGTACTGGGTCGAACCCTATGTCAAGTTTGGTCATCCTCATTGAGGCCATTGATGACCTATGTAAAAAGTGCATTGTAGCGATGGTGGTGAGGATCTATGGATCCTTGGGTACTCAACGGATCATTGATGTGTTGGACAACTGAGAGGG